>JAWPGT010000069.1:0-117877 GCA_034638255.1 Coprinus comatus
AGAAATCAAAGTGTTAGTCCTGAAAGAAGAAGAGATATGATTGCGGAAAGATTGGCTAGGTTGGCTAAAGGGAAGTTGCTTGGGAATGAGAGTATGGATGATGATGTTGGGAAAGGGAAGAATTTACCATCTACACCTCTTCAAGTTACTTCTCCAAACAGAACAAGTTCGAATCAACCGGAATCACAATCACAATCACAATCACCGAGAAAGTCACCACTTGTTACTAAGAGTACGAGTGCGAGTATGAGTACGAATGGACCTCGGACTCAGAAAATTAGTCCTCCTGATGAAGATTTGATTCAATCTTTGGATCATGGGATTTTGGCTTTTATTTCACGTACAGGTGATGAGGATGAGGACGAGAATGTTGAGAGAGGTAGAACTAGGAATACGAAAAAGGTTCCTATGAAGGTTCAAGTTAAAGGAGGTAAAGGAAATGTATTGGATGATTCGGATACTTCATCTCGTTCTGATTCTGATTCTGATTCTGAATCGGATGAAGATTCGGATGATTTGTATAGAGGAAGAAGTGATGTGAGGAAGAATAACACCAACACCAACAATAACAATAACAATACCCGTACCAAGAATACCCCACAGAAAGAAGAAGTTGAAGTTTCAAGAGAAGCTAGTCCGGGTAGAATCGCTCCTATACCTATCAAACAACGTGCTCCTGCTCCTTCTTTTAGTGTCATGTCAAGACCACCGATTCAAAAGGTATCTGAAGGTTCGGGCTCGGGCTCTGGTTCGGGTTCGGGGACAGGTTCGGGTTCAACGTCGGTACCTATTCCAAGTCCTACTGTGAGACCTAGGAGTAGTACTCTTATGCCAATTTCGAATTCGACTTCTAATACTAGCAAGGCGACGACATCGAATACGAGTGGGAGTGGGAGTGGTAATGGTAATGCGTTTGGAAATTCTACTTCTTCGTTTGCAAAGTTGAAGGCTAGAGGAGGAGGAAATTCAAGTGTGAATGGACATGGTAGTGATAGCGGTAATGGTAATGGGAAAGGGAATATGGATCGAGATCACGATTGGTTGAAGACTGTTGGAACGGGACCTCGTTTAACAAGTACACTTCAAAGTCCTAATAGTCCTACGAAATCAGGTAACTCCTCTAACTCTCAATATCTCCAACAACAGCAGCAGCAGCAGCAAAAACAAAGAAGTTCAACACTTTCACCAACTTCTCAATCCCAATCCCAATCGTACTCGAATTCACAGTCACAATCGCAATCACAATCACAATCACCGCAATCGCAGTTACAAACATATTCTAAATCTGAGGTGGTTCTGGAACTTCAACTTCTCAAATGGGTGTTGTTGGTGAAAGAAGAAGTAAAGATTGGAGTAATGTTGGTAGTAGTCATGGAAGTGGTAATAATAGTGGGAGTGGTACAGGTACAGGGAGTGGTGTTAGTGGACTTGGTAATGTGCTTGGTCTTGGTGGTGGTGTTGGTGTTGGTTCAAAAGGAAAAGGATTGGATAGACATGCGAAGAGGAGAAGTGTTAGTTTTGGTGATGATGTTAAAGATGATGTTGGGTTGAATAAGAGTTTAGGCGGTGGTAGCGGTGCTAAGGATGTGGAGTTGAGTGATCCTGAAGCTAGGAGAAGAGAGAGGAGGAGAAGTGAAGCTAGAGCTGCTATTGAGGTTCGTTCTCTCCCTCTTTTTTCTTCTTCTGTTGCTAATGATTTTCCTTTTCGTTGTTATAGCTTGGTAACATTATCAATGGACCTACACCTAATGTATCGGATGATGAGGATATGCCGATTAATCAAGCTTTGAACACAAGAATGTCGGCTGTAAATCCAATGATGGCAATGGGTACACCAATGCAAATGCAAATGCCATTTAACGCTCAAAACCAAAACGTAGCATGGGGTTCTCCAATGCAAGGTGGTGGTGTATGGCCACAACAACAGCAGCAGCAGCCACAATTACCCACAGCTCAACAAATGATTTCACCACAACAATTCATGATGCCACCTCCTAATGATCCTAATTATATGGTGGCTCATCAACAAGCTATGATGTTTGCTAAACAAGCTTATCAAATGGCAGTTGCTCAACAAGCTATGGCCGTTGCTGCAGATGAATGGGAAAGAGGTTCGGCTATGGGTGGTGGTAGTGTTTATGGTGGTCCTACTTCTAATGCTTCAATGTTGGGCGGTGTTTCACCTTATGGTATGGGTATGGGTATGAATATGGGTGGTGGTATGGGTATGGGTGGTTGGTCTTCAGGTGGTTCAGCGATATTTCCGAATGGACCGAGATCGATTTATGGTGCTGGTGGTGCTGGTGGTGCTGGTGCTGGAATTAGTAGTTCGAGAAGTGACTATGGAGGTGGTGGAGGTGGAGGTGGAGGCAATAATTGGAGTTCATCGAGAAGTATGTATGGTGGTGACAGTTACGGTCCTTCGGATAGATTGAGACCTGATATGGTTGGAGGAGGACGTGGTGGTGGGGATAGGAGTTCGAGAAATTCGAGAATGCTGGGTGGTTATTATCAACCACCTGTACCACCTATGCCTTCAAGTCAATCTTCTGGTTCTGGTAGTGGAATGGGAAATGGGATAAGAGGATTGAGACAGAGAACTAGTAGTCAACCTAGTATTAACCCTTCTGCGTCTTCACCTCAACAACGTCTTGGTCAAAATAGAAAGGCGCCACCACCTTCCAGTTGGAGATCTGGGATTTAAATGCAGGTTGTGGTTGTTCTCTTTTTGTGGATTTCTCAGCACATTGTTGATTGTCACGCGTTGGGCATTAGGCAGCCTTTTGGTTTTTGGAGTTTTGGGTTTTTCTTTTTTTTTTGATTGTTATTTATTCATTGATTATTTGAATTTCATCCATCCTTTTGGCATTCACTCTTTTTTCTTCCTTTTCCTTCAGGCTCCTAAAATCGTCCCCCGCTTTTACGATTATAATTTTGCTTTGGGATTTTATCTTCCATGGGTCGTTCATTCTCTTTTGCATCTTGATTTTGTTTTCCTCTCTGGTTGCAAGGATTTGTTTCTTTCCGTGTATGACAGATGTCTGTGCCTCGTGAAGGAGAACTCTTCGAGAAATATAAAACGCGTTCAAGGTTTTAAAAAATACTTCAACACAAGAACGAGAACCTTCCCCAGCCCACCCGCCGCCCTTCAAACAAAAAAAATCCGCAACGACACTCCGTTATATTCTACGGCTTGAACAATGTCAAGTTTTTGTGAATTCATGAATTCGTGATCGATTATACCCTCGAGAGCTTCTCGAGATTCAGAACGAATGAAGTTAGAGGTGTTGAGTTGCGAGTTTTTTCTTTCTTTTTTCTCTTCTTCTTTTCTTTGTTATTTATACACGTTATACTAGATAAGGAACTTTTAGTTTAGTTCCGGTCTGTTCCACTCTCTTTTTTTCTGTTCCCTTTCTTTCTTTTTCTTTATCCTCTCTCTCTCTATCTTCCCTTCTTTAAGTTAAGGTTTTGGTTTCTCGCATTAATGATTAAGATAATGTCTCTCGTTACTCGTTATTCCCTTTTCTTTTTCGTTTGCGTTTTTTGTTTTTGGACAGATTAAAATCACAATCGTTATCCACATACCTTCCTTTTTATCTTCTGCTTTCGTTGTTGTATGTTTTCTGGTTTTCTCTCTTTTACTTAAATGACAACATTCGTTTTATCCTCTTCTTTTCTTTTCCTTTCTTTTCCTTTCTTTTTTGCAATTACACTATCATTTGGCATTTTTTTGATTTTACCCTCTTTTTTGATATAGACTTGAAATTGAAACAAGCAAGTTATTTGGGAATCCTTGAATTTTGTGAAATTTAAGTCAAGTGTTGTTACTAGCCCCCAAGCTTCAAGTTACAGGTGGCGTTCTCCAATTATTCATATTGAACAACCACCGGTGCATGTAGATTTTAGTATATCTGACACGTTTTATGTTCTATTAACTAGGTTACCTGAGATACCAGTCAAGGTTACGAGGGATTCCATGTACATTCGAAGCTTACATACCAAGTGCCAAGAACCAAAAACTCAAGCTCAAAGTTGAGGGGGTTCCTGGAATTGTGGGCTCAATGATTTCTAAAACATGAAACAAAGTTAACACTTGGGCCGTTTGATCGTGTACCAGTCTTCCAGAGATCCAAAACGCTTTCGTTTAATTTTTGATATGTAGTATTTACGAGAACGGTAAGCGTTTGCCTTACTACTTATTAAGTTCGGTGTTGTGTTAAAGGCTACAATGTGTAGGTATCACTAGGTACATAGTGTACTGTATTACTCGACAATCAATTTGATGGACCCATCGTTTCTCAAATTCAATTGTCGTATATCTCAAACTTGAGAATATTTGAATCATGATGCAAGTCGGACGCAACTGTAACGCTGACAGCGGGGGGTTAGGAACAAATATACTCCGAAGATAAAATACTGAGGAAAATCATAATCATTTTTTCTGTGCTAGTGGCATGTAACCCGAAACAACTGCGGCATCGATGAAATTTAAACGTTCGATATTTCAAATATTGTGTTAATAGATCTGTCGCGTTTCTGAGTTTTGAGAGTTCACTAACATTTTGTGACTTAGTTATCCTCGTGACTTCGACATCCTTGACCCATTCGCAATGGACTATCAGAAACCGGTTATAAAAGATGTGTTTTGAGTTTCCAATTTGAGTGACGATCAACGTGGTGGGCTAAATTTAGCATGGATGTTGCATAGTGATCTGACACTGTTACAGTTGTTCAATGTTAATGATTAATGAACGCTGACAACAATGATCAACACCAGTGCTTTGTACTGAACGCGTATCGGTAAACCAAGACTACGATATCTCCATCTTCTATATCCGAATCTCCATTGCATGATATGTTCCAGGCGCCTGCCGGTGTATCATTAGTAAGATGGTGTTTTGGTGCGTAGGGGTATAAAAGCCTACGATGTTCAACTTGGAGTCTTCAGTGCCCGGTGCATTTCAAATCTACAACAAGTAAGCACTTACTTGGCTCTCTCCTCTTCATTGCATTCCTTGAATAACCATGTTTTTCACAGAGTTATTCGGCTGGTCCTGTAACTACTCTACTCAACACTACAAACACAACACTTCAACTTATCACGGTACGTACGCCCGACTCTTGGTTGTTGTAGTCGTGCTAAACGTTCCATAGCTTTTATACTCACGAAATCATCATGAAATTCTCCGCCTCTTTTGTCGTTCTCGCCTTTGCGCTCGCCAAGTCTACTGTTGCATTGCCCTTGGTACGCACTTTGTATTCATATATCATGAATAATGATATTGATGAAAGAATTAGGACTTGGACAACATGGATCTTGTTGAACGTGATTACGAAGGATATGATCTCGAAGCCCGCGATTATAGTAACCTCTATGAAGAGAGGTCATTCGAGGATGACGAGCTTTATGCACGAGGTCTGTATGATGACCTCGAGGAACGAGAGTTGGATACAAGAGCAAAGAAACCGTCTACTCCCGCTCCAGCTCCAGCTCCTCCTGCGGACAACAAGAAACCTCCTGCAGACAACAAGAAACCCCCCGCAGACAACAAGAAACCCCCCGCAGACGATAAGAAGCCACCTGCAGACGATAAGAAGCCACCCGCAGATAACAAGAAGCCACCTGCCGACAACAAGAAACCTACAGACAAGAAGAAATGCAAGACCCTCACGAGTAAGAGAGGCAGTTATAGTGGCGGTGGCAGTACCACTCCCAAGAAGAAGACTCGATCTCTATATGGAAGAGATACTACCGGTAAAAGTGAGTTTAGTACTTTCTTTTGCATCTGTGTCACACTGACATGTGGATACTAAGCTATTACGGTGGATGGCAAGTCTTACACGCTAGCGGATGAGGTATCAGGTCAAGGTGGTGATGTGGTAAGTCATTAATTAATCAACCATTTCTAGTCGTATATATTGATTTATTATCATGATTATTTGTAGACATTCAAAGCCAGTGGTGGAACATACGCCAAACGACCCAAGGCAAAGGGAGCCGCACCAAAGGGCTTCGCTGATGAGGTCAAGCATACCGAGGCAGCCTCTAAAGCTCTTGGAAACGGCTTGTTCGTTGCTTCTAGTGAAGGTACTGCCACCAGTTATGCCTGGTTGATCACAAAAGGTGCTTCGGGAGGAGAAATATGGTTCCGTTGGGTTAAGGATACTACCAAGTTTGCTACCAAGAAGGCTTGTGAAGACGATATGGCGGCTGCTAGGAAAGTGATCAAGGCCCAACTAGAAAAGATGGTTCCATCTGGTTTCGTGCATGGTGATAATCACCCCGGAAATGTAAGCGCAATAGATCTATACTATATAATCCGTTTACTTACAAGTGATTATTATACAGTGGCTTGTGAATGAATCAGGAGCGATTTCAACAGCCAATCCAATTGATTTCGGAATGACCAAGCCAGCGGTAAGTGACTGAGTACCTTTTGTATGGAATATTTAAATCTGATGCACGGTACCATTCAGACGACAAACATTGATGATATGCTCAAACAACAGTATAAATATAATGCTGATATGTGGGAGACGCTCAAGTGCTATGATGTTTGCAAGTAAGTAGTAGACGTAGTAATAGTACTGCGTGTGGACGAGTCGTAGAATAAACATAAGAAAATCAATAAACATTTATCAAGCTCAAATTCGCTCACTTGAAGTCCTTTACAACAAGAACAACACTCCTGAGTCTAAGTAACTGGAAGATTATCAGGATAAATTCCTGGCTCCTCGGAAAGAACCAACCTTATTGCTGAGCCTCATGTTGAGTTTGAAAATAATGAGGGCAAAGAATAAGAAAAGGGGTTCTTGTTTCGTAAATTAAGATGACCAATACGATGCGCAGAAGATATTCATAGACTACTGCATGCCGCATACACGCAACCACTTGTTTGCACTGGATTTGGTAAATAGATGAGGACCCGCTCATTTCCCTAACTTCTTAGCCATAACCTTGTACTTTCCTTCCTCTCGTTCAAGGGTATATTTTCTGCGCTCAAGAACAAACAAACCAATTAGCAATTATCACACAACTCGCATGGGATCCACATCCTCTCTCGGGTTTTCCCTTTCTCGGTTTCATCCCATTCTATACATCCTTTGTCTTCACTCGTTATGGCTCCTCTACTCTCACGTATCTTCTTTGACTCTTTCCTTTTATCTTCTCTTCAAAACACTTTTAGGTCTTGGTATTCTTTTCTTCCTGATCTACTTTCTCTATCCTTCAGTATCTTCTTCATTTGATTCTTTGTCCACTTTCGTATACCCTCCTACTTCATATTCCGCTACAACAAGCAATGAATCCTCAAGTGGTACTGGTGAGCAAGATGTTGGCCTTGCCAGTGCTACGAACACGTCACCATCTGGTCCAGACAACATAATCAACAATTTACATAGTATTGGGTAAGAGAATCCAAATATTCAAGTATACTATACACCTGCTCAAAATTATTCAGTGTTTCGATCGACAATGATTTACCAGTCACTCGTATTATCGGCAACGCAAGTGCTGGCAAATCTTCGCTTCTTGACTCCATCTCTAGGATCACCCATCCTCATGCTAGAGGTGCTACTGAACAAGCTGTCGGTCTCTCCAACGCCAAGATGTCAGCGTCGAGTCGACGCATGTTAGACCTCATTAATAGTCTACATAGCACTGGGTAAGATATTCGATATACTGTACATCAATCTCTGATAAGATCAAATCATTCAGCGTCTCGGTTGACATTGACTTGCCTGTCATTGCTGTTATCGGCAACCAAAGTGCAGGTAAATCCTCACTTATTGAATCCATCTCTGGAATCACCCTTCCTCGTGCCGCAGGCACATGTACAAGGTAGGCTACTTCCATAGTTTACTCATTTAACTACTAGATGGTTCGTCCAATACACATCTGTTTGGTCGCATCACCTGTAGTTTAGTGAGTCGATTATTTCTGTAACTGATTAATTTTGTGTTACGCTACCAATTTCCTAGGTGCCCAACAGAATGTCGTTTATCCTCTTCCGCCGCACCTTGGAAATGTGTAGTAACCCTTTGCTTCACGACCGACTCGAACGGTCAACAACTTGGTCGAGCTCGACACGAAACCTTTGGTCCACCAATCTACGCTTCATCTGAAGTCCAAGATCGTATCAGAAGAGCCCAGCGCGCAATTTTGAATCCTGAGATTGCTGTTGCCACATTCTTGAATGAAAGGGCAGATGCAGCAGATTCGGAGAATGCATTGACATTCTCTGTGAACTACATACTGTTGCAGATTAGTGGACCAGGAGTTGCCGACCTCTCGTTTGTTGATCTACCAGGTAATATTTTGGATTATTCTTGAGCTTTCCGACTAATTGTAGGTATGTAGGTTTGATTGTTAGTGTGAGCCGCAGTGGGAGCCCGGAAGATATCCAACTCGTTCAAAGTTTAGTCATCCACTACATCAGGAGATCGAATTGCATCATTCTCTTGACGGTAGCTTGTGAAAGTAAACGAATTCATACAATTCAGCAATGATTATCCCTGAACACATGTTCCTCTTAGCTGATTTCGAGAACCAAGGAGCACAAGAACTCGCAAGGCGTTACGATCCTGACGGAAAGCGAACTATTGGTGAGTAGATTATTTTCATAACACATGACGAATTCAGCCTTATTTTGTTTTCACAGGTGTTTTGACCAAGCCAGATAGGATTCCACTAGGAGAGGAAGAAGAATGGATCAAGTTTATTCGCAACGAGAAGGAATCGTTGGACAACAATTGGTACTGCGTTAAACAACCAAGCTCCAACGACCTGAAGCAGAATCCAACGTGGGCAGAGACGCGTAAGCAAGAAAATAATTTCTTCTCCTCAACGTCTCCGTGGTCCGAGTTGGGGCCAATGTATCAGAAATATTTGTGCACCATGAACCTTCTTGAACGACTTAGTTCTGTGCTTTCAGATTTGATTGCGAAAAGGTATTTGTCTTTTGTTATTGATTTTTCAAGCAACTCCAGCTCACATTCCCAATCAGGCTACCAGAAATTCAAGGAGAAGTAGAACAAATGATATCCCGGACACGCAGGTCCATCGATGAATTGCCAAAGGGTCCACCAGATAATGCTCTCAACGAGGTTGTAAAGTTGATAAAAGACTTCGACGCAGATTTGAAAAGACATGTCGAAGGATCATCAAACAAGGATGGAATTATACAGTTGATTCGTCCTTCGTCAGATCAATTCCGTCGTCAAATCCGCGATACTGCCCCTCAATTCAGGCCTTATGAGAAAGATTTGCACTTGTCTAAATCTCCCTCGTGGGATCCACCAAGCTTCCTAGGAAATGAGGAGGATGCCGAAGAACAGGAAGAGGAATGTTTTGGTGAAGATGCATTAATTTATGTCGATGAGGTCTACCGACGAGCCCAGGAGTGCGTACCCCGTATCCCATTGTCATCGCGTCACGGAAGTCTGATTTTATCCTAGAGCACGGTCGCGAGAGCTACCAGGAAACTACCCATTTGCGGTCCAACGAGAGTACATTGATTTATCCTTGAAAAAATGGCATGATCCGTCGATACGGCTCTGCGACAAAGTCTTCGAAGAATTAATCGAGTACGTTCGACCTATCGTGCACAAACATTTTGGTGGGTTTGGTTCCGGTCAATTGGAGAACATGATTGGGTGAGGCCGTTTTATTTCTGAGATTGGATGATATTCATGATTCATATGCATAGTTCCATGATGAAGGACCATTTGATGAACTGCCGTGACGAAGCGGAACGGAAGGTAAACTGGATTCTAAGGATCGAACATGGACCGGCAACCTCAAATACGCATTATCTGTCAGATTATCACCACAAGTTTTTGACTCACTATCGGAAGCAACGAGCTCGCCAACGTAGCAGCACGGGTATTGCATTGATGGAAGAGGTAGAAAATAGTGTACGGGAGGCATTAGACAAACTGGCACCTCTTGGGTTCCGTGCAGGAGAAAACACGGGACTCTTGCCAACAGATGAGATGGAATCTGCATTGGATGTTATGGCTAGAGTTCGCGCATACTTTCAAGGTGAGTCTCAAATTTAATACACAAGGCTGCTGCCTGATATGAATAACTGAACAAATAATAGTGGCATACAAGAGATTCACCGATATTGTTCCAATGGCAATAGATTACGAATTGGTACAAGGGGGAAATCAGGACGTATTCCATTTGCTTTGGGCGCAGTTAAATTTGGCTAGTCCAGACGCCCAACAGAGGTGCAAAGATTTAGCGAGGGAGTCACCACAGATTGCAATTAAACGAGAAGAGTTGGTAAAGAAATTGGAGCGTCTTGGTGAAGCAAGGAAGAGGTTAATGACTGTTGCCAGTCATTGAAGCAAGTATAAGTCCTTTTTTTTCCTACCGAACAGCAGTATTTTTTGTTCCTTCTTTTCTTGTTGTCATTACCGGTGATACTAGTGTTACTTTAGCCATAAAAGAGTGTTTCTCTATATATCTATATTTCTAGTTTGCAGGAGAATACATTTCCAGAGATGAGAGAAACGTCGTTGGCGAGTCGTTGGGCAGGGGAAAGGAATGGTTCGTGCAGGGTCCATGAATGGTCGACTCGGATGCTGTTTTCGGATTACTGGATGGACTGTGGAATGCGAATTGGATTGACTTTCTTATTAATAGGTGTCTTGACCAAATCGGATAGAATTCCGCAGGGTGAAGAAGATGAATGGACCAAGTTTATTCGTAACGAAAAGGAGCCTTTGGAGAACAACTAGTATTGCGTTAAACAACCAAGTTCCAATGTCCTGAAGCAGAATCTGACATGGGCACAGACCCGCGCAAAAGAAAATGATTTCTTCAGCATGACGGTCCCTTGGTGAGTTAGAAGGAATGTATCAAAAATATTTGCGTACCTCGAACCTCCTTGAACGATTGGGTTCAGTGCTCTCGGATCTCATTTCCAAAAGGCTAGTAGCTATTTTTCTTCTCTGATAACATCGGACTCATTTCTTCTATCAGATTGCCCGAAATTCGGGAGGAAATAGAGAAACTATGATACATGCGCGTGGTCAACTTGATGACTTACCTGAAGGACCGCCCGAAAATGCTCTTAATGAGGTCGTAAAACTAATAAAAGATTTCGACTCTGACCTTAGAAAGCATATTGAAAGATTTTGCACGAGAATCCCCACAGATTGCAGACAAACGAGAGGACTGTAGTTAGCCGCTAAGCTAACTAACACTCGAGGGGATGGCGATACCAATCGCTACAATAGGTTACAATGTAATACTACTATATTATTACACAACAATCAATTTGAGAGATTGATTTCCGGTCACCGGTGGTCAAATCAAGTCCAAGTTGCAACTAACTCTGACAGTGAGTAAGGGCTAGAAACGGATGTATCCCAAAGATAATAGACGGAGGAAAAACACCTTTCTCTTGGTGGTATAGCCTGCTGTATTCCTGCCGGCGACTCTGGCGCAATTTAAACCGGAATCGAAACCGACACTACAAGTTCCCTTCGTTACATCTGATACGTTTTACGTTCTATTGCCTTTGATCGATGAGGTTACTTGAGATACCAGTCAAGTTGCGAGGATCCACCTACACAGCAAGAAGCAGATCAAGGAACTCCTGAAATTGTAAGCTTGCGGAAAATCACCAACATTAAAACATGAAACAGAGTTAACACTGGATCGTGTGCCAGCCTTGGTCCCAAACGCGTTCGTTTACTTATTTGATAAAATTCACGAGAACGGCAAATATTTGCCTTACTTACTAAGTACAGCGTTATTGTATTACTCGACAATCAATTTGATGGATCGATATCTCCGTTTCTTGAATATCCAAGTATCTCCGCTGACGAATCAGGATGCTAGTCTAACACTGACAGGGGTTGATAGGAACGTGATATATTCCACGGATAATGTGCTGCGGAAGATCATCTTTCTTTGTTATTAGTGGTGCAGCTCAAAACACCTGTAGCGCCGATGAATTTTAAATTCTAAACGGTTTCAATTTAATCAAAAGTAATAATATTTCAAAAAATGTGTTAATAGGAGTCTGACGCCGCTCTGAGAGTTCGCTATTCTCTTTTCACATAGCTTCACATAGCTTCCCATAGCTTCTTCTACTTGACCCATTTGCAATGGATGGTCGGAAACCGATGTGTTTTGAGTTTCCAATTTGAGTGACGATCAACGTGGTAGGCTAAATTTAGCATGGTGTTGCATGGTGATCTGACGCTGTTACAGTTGTTCAATGTTAATGAATGCTGAAAACCATGATCAACACCGGCGCTTTGCACTGAACGCGTATCGGTTAACCAAGACCATGATATCCCCATCTTCTATATCCGAATCTCCATTGCATGATATGTGCATGGGTATGGATATGTTCCAGGTGCTTGCCGGTGTATCATTAGTAAGTTGGTGTTTGGTGCGTAAAGGTATAAAAGCCTACAATGTTCAACTTGGAGTCTTCATTTTGTCGTTCTCGCCTTTGCGCTCGCCAAGTCTACTGTTGCATTGCCCTTGGTACGCACTTTGTATTCATATATCATGAATAATGATATTGATGAAAGAATTAGGACTTGGACAACATGGATCTTGTCGAACGTGATTACGAAGGATATGATCTCGAAGCCCGTGATTATAGTAACCTCTATGAAGAGAGGTCATTCGAGGATGACGAGCTTTATGCACGAGGTCTGTACGATGACCTCGAGGAACGAGAATTGGATACAAGAGCGAAGAAACCGTCAACTCCAGCTCCAGCTCCAGCTCCTCCTGCGGACAACAAGAAACCTCCTGCAGACAACAAGAAACCTCCTGCAGACAACAAGAAACCCCCCGCAGACGATAAGAAGCCACCCGCAGATAACAAGAAGCCACCTGCCGACAACAAGAAACCTACAGACAAGAAGAAATGCAAGACCCTCACTAGTAAGAGAGGCAGTTATAGTGGCGGTGGCAGTACCACTCCCAAGAAGAAGACTCGATCCCTATATGGAAGAGATACTACCGGTAAAAGTGAGTTCAGTACTTTATTTTACATCTATGTCACACTGACACGAGGATACTAAGCTATTACTGTGGATGGCAAATCTTACACGCTAGCGGATGAGGTATCAGGTCAAGGTGGTGATGTGGTAAGTCGTCAATTCATCAACCATTCTAGTCATATATATTGATTTATTATCATGATTATTTGTAGACATTCAAAGCCAGTGGTGGAACATACGCCAAACGACCCAAGGCAAAGGGAGCCGCACCAAAGGGCTTCGCTGATGAGGTCAAGCATACCGAGGCAGCCTCTAAAGCTCTTGGAAACGGCTTGTTCGTTGCTTCTAGTGAAGGTACTGCCACCAGTTACGCCTGGTTGATCACAAAAGGTGCTTCGGGAGGAGAAATTTGGTTCCGTTGGGTTAAGGATACTACCAAGTTTGCTACTAAGAAGGCTTGTGAAGACGATATGACGGCTGCTAGGACAGTGATCAAGACTCAACTAGAAAAGATGATTCCATCTGGTTTCGTGCATGGTGATAATCATCCCGGAAATGTAAGCAATGGATCCATACTATATAGTCCGTTTACTAATTATTGTACAGTGGCTTGTGAACGAATCAGGAGCGATTTCAACAGCCAATCCAATTGATTTCGGAATGACCAAGCCAGCGGTAAGTGACTGAGTACCTATGTATGGAATATTTAAATCTGATGCACGGTACAATTCAGACGACAAACATTGATGATATGCTCAAACAACAGTATAAATATAATGCTGAGATGTGGGAGACACTCAAGTGCTATGATGTTTGCAAGTAGATAGTAGATGTAGTAATAGTGCAGAGCGCCATAGAAAACAAACATAGTGAAATTAATAATTACTTTTGAAGCTTAAAAATCCCTTACTTATAACTAAGAATTTTGGATTATAGGCAATGGTCACTCTGATTATTGCTTAGTATTACGTAGCTTGGTGAAGGATCAACTGCCTTAATGAAGAGGAAGAGGAGAATACTGGTCTCCCATCTATATTCCATCGGCAAGATTGTACATAAACTCCCCACCAACTCAACTTGGAAGTTGGCGTGATTCCCAACAAGGTGTAACACAACACCGTACACGGGAGGAATTGACGATGAAGTTCGAATATTTCAAGGAGGCTCCAGCAAAGAACTTATTAATAGGATAATATGTAATGTGGGGAAGTTAATAATTCATGCCCAGCCTGGCGGAGGGCCGATCTATTTATATCAATACATGCCACTAATTGCCTGCAACATCGCTGGGTTCGTGAGGTACCGATCACTTCCCCACCATCCCAACCAGAAGTGTGCCTATCTTGGTCCTTTACGATGTTTCCTATGAGATTGTACTCGGGCTATGCGTATTCGTTTTATCAGGTCAGAGTCACCATTTCTAAGATTCCAATGATCCTAATAAGAAGTCCGAAGCATCGAATCACCGTCGACCCAATTTTAAAAGATTAATAGTTTTGTAACAATATACGCAGTATCTGCTCACTCATACCCGATAAGTATAAGTATTAAGTATGAACACAATTTAGATAATGTGCCCTTAACCCTTAGTCTATGTCATTCAAGCTACTTAAGAGTCGCAGGTAGAACGTGAGTAGAATCATATGTAGGTAAATTGAGCATGGAACTGACTAAAGAGAATTCCCCGCAGCACCTGCAGGACTCCACACCACCCTGGAGGGGCTGGGATGCATTCTAATTCGAGACCCTAATCAAGTAGTATAATTGACTGGCCATCAGGAAAACGGGAGATTGAGAATTATACATAACTATAGGATAATTTAAATAATTTAACATAAAACATTGCAATTTGGTATAACTCAGACAATCTGACGTGAACATAGATTTGTACTTGAACTCCTTGTATAAATTATATACCGATTTTTTTCTATTTAGTCCTAAGATACATTTAGATTAGAATGCACGTACATGATATCTAAAAGGCTATTTTTATTTCCATGTCATCATCATCGATTCATTGATCAGTGCAAAGTTTCGTCAACCATTACAATCTGAGCGTGCTTGGTAACAACATTTAATTTTATTAGCATCATTGTCGGATGTACCAAACTGTCTATTCTGTGTTTAAATGATACATATGTCTATTACTGAACGGGTTTACATAGAAAGAAGATGCCTGATCCAAAACATTCCTACTTGACCAGTTACTCTGTACATGTGGACCAAAGCATGGAAACAAATGTACACTACATGCTATAGAGGTTACAGGAATAATACTACTCACTGGTGATGTACTTCCTCTGTCACGTTGCAGAGATATTTTGTACATAGAGTGGTGTAGCTCAGGTCGCTGTGGGAATGCTGTATACCATTCCACATACGCAAGGTGCACGGGAACTTTACCTTCGCATGTAAAGGTCATAGACTGTATTGAAGGTGGCATTGCAAAAATAGCACGAACGCGTGCAGCTTGATATGCTGTATACACACAAGTTATAGTAGTTATTAAATATATAAATGTACAGTGCTCACGTACCATGGATCCCATTCCTACTGCTGCCAGAATCCTGTACCTTTACTAATACGGTATCAAAGCGACCAGTCTTGGGGTTTGCGTGGATTGAATCACTTGTAGATTTGACTTCAGAAAACGCGTCTATTGATATGAATTTGATCCGATCCCAGGTCCAGTAGTCTTTTTGAGGCATGTAGACGCCCCAAATGGCCTTTTCAACTTCGGCAGTGGAATATGTTGGATGATGGGCAAGGATAATGAAACGTGCTAGGGCTGCCTGGAAGAAAATGGCTTGATATTTTGTAACAAAGTCACTGATTGTGACTTTTCGAATACTGGGTCGTTGAGCAAGATGCAATCTATGTTCATGTGGATAAAGTGATAAAGGAGATTGAGGGTGGTAGGAAGGTTGAGAGGGGGATGATTGACGCCATTCAATGTATTGCTTGTGGCGAAGAATCTTCTCTTTGCGTTCAATCCATAATGTCATCTGCATAAATTCATCATCCTTATGGTTTGTAGCTCGGTATGCGTCCTTCGTAAAATCAATATGTAGACGTTCTGTATACTCAGTATTAAAGTTATCAGTGGTCCCAAAAAGTTTGATTTTTTCAACGTAGTGTTGTGCAAAGTGTAGTTTTGGCAGCCAACCAAACCCTTTTCTGATCCCCAAATCTACAAAAATATGTTTATTGTCGTGAAAAGTAGCAAGTGAGAGGTCAAGTTGATGAAGGGTTGAGGTGGTGTGGAAGGGGTATTGAGCAAGAAAGAGAAAGTCCAAGAGGGCACGTAGACAGGTTACAAGTAACTTGGCTTGTGGAGAAGAGGTTCTAGGTGATCGTCCAGGTAAGCCAAGATCTACAATCAGACCCAGTAAAATCTTGGCTATTTGATCATGTTCTTTACCAGAGACATGGGATAGGGATGTGATTCCTTTAGAAAATAGCTGGATATTGTGATTAGGTGGAAGTCTTCGACATCGAGCATCAATTTCTAAAGGACCAAATGCTCGGATAAGCCATGCCATTATATGTTTAACAAGGCCTTGATAGAGTTGGTGTAAAACATCAGGAGTAATAGATTGGTAAATATTAACATAAGGAAGATTCCGCCAGAAGGGATGGAGAATGGGCTTGATACGAGCTTCTCTGCATTGTTTGAGGAAACCAGCAGGGTCGGTGTCAAATGAGTCCAGAATGTCCAGCACGTGATCAAGGTCGTGCAGATTGTTGAATGACCTTGTATTACTGTCACCACCGCTATCATCATCATCCTCACAATCCTCTTCATTAAATCCTGGCTTGGGACATGTTGGACAATCACCTGAATAAATGCAGGTGGTTAAGACTTGCTCTGGGTAATCCCCCACAAATGCTGCCAAGATCGGATGCATCTTGTGACGTGTACCATCTGCTGTGGCTAGCATAATTCCAGTGGTTCCGAGTTCTACCAAAGGTGAGAGAATTTCATTCATACATGAATGGTATAAGTTTCCTAACATTCTTCGGCGTGAGCTTTTATTGGTAACTCCCTCCAGGCGTGTTGTAGGCAAATATCCAAGGAGGATATATGCTCTCGAAGAGGGCTTGCGGCGGATCTCTTTTGGTATGTTACCAATTGTCAAGTATATGGGGTATGCTGATTTATTGCGGAATAGTGTTAACTGTGTTTTGTCGGTAGATATAATGAGTGGGATAATAGACCCTCCCGGTGAGTCTTTGTTTAATTGTTTCTAACAATTATTAACTTCGAAAATAAGACTAGATTGTATGAAACAGTCATACCTGTGTAGCCCACCACCATTTCCCTGTATACATGTCATGGT
The DNA here is from genome assembly GCA_034638255.1 of Coprinus comatus. Lineage (NCBI taxonomy): Eukaryota > Fungi > Basidiomycota > Agaricomycetes > Agaricales > Agaricaceae > Coprinus > Coprinus comatus. The sequence goes on from JAWPGT010000069.1 coordinate 17,319, forward strand.
ATATGCGTTCATCACGTTTCTCGTTGACATAGTGCTTTTCTGGAGAGAATTTCATATAAGGGCCAAGCCGAGAGTCACTTACAAGTGCCTGAATACACTCAACAACATCACGAAAATACACATCGCACACTTCCGAATTGATAACAACACTACGTTTGGTAAAGTGGGGACGACTGTTAGGAAGTTTGTCGATGATTTCGTTCATTTGTTGAGTATTTTTATATGACAATCCTAGTTTTGTGGCTACCTATTGAGTGTTTGTAAGTTTTTTTTGCTTCATGTGTCAACATTTACAACGTATTACTCACATTTTCAATCTTCATCAAATCTGTAAATGCCGTTGAACCAGGACCTCGCAGTTTTGCCCAGTGAGCAATTTCCCAGTCAAGTTTTGATACGAAAGGTGCGTAAACATTTTTTTCTGATTCAGTACTCTTCTGATAGCTTTCCTCTGATGATAGTTCTTTTTGTTGAATATATACAGTATCAGTTTTATGTGCTGGAAAAACGTCAACAACATGTGGTCGGGGAAGGACTGTAGGGTTGGATGGGCTGAGGAGACTAGAAATAATAGGTATGCCATTTGTTAAATCATCGTCAAGATTGTGTTCAGATGGTTCATTATCGTTTGGTGTCCTGTTGTCATAAGTACGGAGTGGCTCGAGTATATCTTCATCTGTTTCAAAGTCGATATCTTCATCAGAACTTTCATCTGTATCCCCTTCAGAGTCATCATCTTCATTCAAAATTCTACCCAAGTCTTCTTCTTCTTGTTGATTAGCATTGATACTAATATCATTGACAGAGCTCAACTCTCTCTCTCTACCCATATCTTCTTCCTCACGACTACCACTCACAATATCCTGTGAAAAATAATCCTCGTTGTATTCACCAAATAAATCACCCTTGTCATCGACTATAATCATATTCTCTTAATACAATATACCATATGTGAGTCAATATCTATATCACTTTGACTGTGTAACTTACCCTCATGTTGATCACGTTTAAAATCTGCCTTTTGTTGTGACTTCCACCAATCATTACACTGCCAATTATTCTTGGCTCGAAGATGGCTTTTCAGGCCACGACGTGCAACCATAACATGACAGAATGGACATGGTGGCATTTTGGTTGGATCTTCAGAGGTGAAAACGGGATTAGGATAGAGTTGAAAAAAACAACGTAGTTACTCTTATCAGGTGAGTAAAAGACAAAGACACTGTGGTGGACCATGTGGCTAACAAAGAGATCAAATATCATTTGTTGGCCTATGGACTGTGTTTGACACGTACTCCGTGTTCAGATATGGTTGTTTCATTGTGCTTCCATTGTTTTTCTGTTATAAAAGCCTAGGTGTGTTTGCGTTCTTCATTCTCATCCTCCTCAACCAGCTTTAACATTCACCACTTTATACTCAGTATCCTACTTCACTTAATATGGCCAAAAGAAAGTCAACACATAATACGCGACACTCCAAAAGCCCTGTTCAAGAGGAACCACCACATTCACACACCAACAAGAAATCCTCACGCAAACGGGCAGCAAGTATTTCTAATGAAACCCAAGCTCAAGCAAAGCGATCACGTCAAGTAAACAATAGTAAGTACTAAACATATATTCAAATTTTGTATTCATATCCTAATTCGTTTTTATTCTACTAGCCAATAGTAAGAAGACACGAAAGGGCGCACCTGTTATTATTGAAGATAGTGAAGATGAAACCAATGGTAGCAAGCCACCAGTCAAAGCCAAAGTGACATATACTAATAATACTACTGAAGATACATTGAGTTCTGAAGAACATTCCAAAGAAGAGGCAGAGATGGATTCTGATGATGGTGATGATTTAGGGGAGCTGGAACTTGATCCTAAACGTGCTCGTGCAGCTCTTGCTGCTGAGGTATGTTTTCACTTGCTTATTATTTTATCATTTAGCCATTTGTTCCTTAGATGGTTCAAATGCAAGACCACTCGAAGCAGAGCTCTGGGAAGTCAAAGAAAATTGCTGCAAATAGCCGTTCTAAACAAAATGCTGAAGTACATATTTTCAACCTTACTCTCCTCATATATGGTATAGACTAATGGTTTGTTCATTGATTTAGCAACCCCAATGGACGTCTACTCCCAATTCCCAGGCCCCTGAAGACATATCTCATTCTCTGTTGCATGTACGTACTTATTTTATTTCGATTTCTATTTTTTTCCCAAATCTGATCTAGGGCCCAACTTTGGAAAACAAGACCTTCGAAGAAAAATACAAGCCACCAGTCGGTTCAAGAGTAATGAAGCTTACCAATCAACCATTTTCATTGCAAAGAGTTCTCAAGGTCGTCATTCAAATAGCACTTGAACAGGCAATTGTAGATGGATTTTTCATTAATAACAGTACCACTCAAACCCCACTTCGCAATACGTTGATAACAACTGCCAAAAAGGAAGGCTTTGGCTCCCTCGCTGAGCAATTGCATGAAGACTTAACCTTAGTCGAACATTGTGCTCGATTAGTAAGTCTTTTTATTTATTTCATATTTGTTGAGATTTAAAATCTGTTAATAGATTCATCATCGAGTTGCTATGCGACGTGGCAAGGCCAAATCCATGGTTGCAGATATTGTCAGCACCTATCATGGGTTTGATCAGTTCAAAACGCCTGAAGAGTGTAAAAAATATGTTGATGAGTTATTAGGCAAGAAATACTCCTATATATTCCCCCGTGGTGTATGTTTTTTTTCTCCTGAGTTCTATGTTCATTGCTAACTCCTTGGAAATTCTCATTCCTAGATCAAAGGGTCTTATATGGCCTCACAACCCTATCAAAACCATTGCATCCTTGCAGGTCTTAAGGCCTTTCTCTTTTCTGGCTCTCGGCGTTCAAGTAATCGCTATCAAAACTTATTCAAATCCAACAACAAAGACTTTCCAAATGAGCCAGAAATGCCTGTTGCACTTGTTGCGCTTATGGCAACAGCAGTAAGTCTTTCTTTCAAAAGCAAGATGAATTCTAGAATACTCATTCTACTTTGTAGGTACATGCATCAATCAAAGACTGGTCCTCTGGAGTTCATCGTATAAACGAGTTTGTTGCTGACCATGTTGAGGACTTATTCAAAGGACATGTTGATTATCTCAAAGGGCTTGGAGAAACCAACCCTCGAAGGCAGCATACGATTTTACATCAGATCTATCTCAAATGCAGGTATGTTTTTCTTTCTTTAGGAACCTGTTAGTAATGTGTTAATCTAATACACATCATATATCTTTCAAGTCCTCCTAGTGTTACTTCTTCTTCTTCAATGGTAAAGGAGCTCTCGGAAATTATTGATGATGTAGAAGATGATGGAGAGGAAGATGGAGAAGAAGACGACACTTAGTTATAACTGATAAATCGTAAACATATATTGCTAATACAGTACTACATAAATCTCTCTTACGTCTAGAATAATTTCAATTGGAAAGAATGATGCATATTTGTGATATTTCGTAGTGAATGCTTAAGTCTAAACAACCCAAAGTTATATCTACCTTATACCCAGGTTCGCTCAAAAGTTAGTATAATTTCACTCATAATTATCTTGGAGGCCCCAACTAGTAGTTTATAAATATATAAATTATGCTAATTCAGTCATAAGTTTTAGAATATACATAATTATCAAGAATTCTGCTAAATTATACAAAGATTCGCTATATAATCATCCTAATTCGTGGTCTCCCATTTTCCTGATGAACACTGCAGACACTTGTATTAGACTAGAGAGATACAATAACTTCTTAACTACTCACCTGCAGACACTTATATTAGACTAGAGAGTCTTCATGTGTCTGCAGGACGCTTCAGTAACGTGTGACGTGACATTGTGATGTCACAGAAAGCGGAAACAATCTACAAGTCCAGAACTCTAAAGAGAATATCCAACCACAACTCTTCTAACCTCAACCAACAATAAGTACTGACCTTGGGGACTGTCTAGAGCATTCCTGACAAAAAAGTATGTCGTCAACGTACACGACAGCAATGACAAACTTGCCATCTTTTTGACGATAAATATAGATACTGGCATCGGATTCACATCGCTTGAAACCTAGTTTGTTCATGGAAGATGCCATCTCTTTCCACCAGGCCAAGCCGGCTTGTTTAAGGCCGTACAATGCACATCGTAACCTCCACACCATATGTTCCTTGCCCTTAAGTTTGAAACCTTCGGGTTGATCCATATAGATTTCCTCATCCAGTTTGCCATAGAGATATGCTGTCTTTACATCGACAGACTCAATGTCCCAGTCTTCAAGGGCGGCTAACCCGAGCAGGATTCGAGCAGACTCATATCGTACTACTGGAGAAAATAGTTCATCAAAATCGATGCCCTCGACTTGAGAAAATCCTTTAGCAACTAGTCTAGCACGTTTGCGACCGTCACTCTTTTCATTAAAGACCCATCTATTTTTTACGGTTTTCCTTCCTTCCGGAAGTTTTACCAACTCGTAAACTTGTCGCTTTTTCAGCACATCTAGTTCTTCGAGACAAGCTTTGTGCCAGTGTTTACGTTCCTCCGGATTCAATTTTACAAGATCACGGAATTGCTCAGGAACTGTAGTTGAACTCGCTTTTGCCAATAAAAAGTTCATCAATTCTAACCCCCCTTCCTTAGTTATCTGTTGAATCTTACAATCTGCGTCTTCTTCCATTGCGTCAGGTTGTTGTTCCCTCACATATTGCCGTGAGGCATCCTCATGTTGTCTGCGTATTTCATCGCGACGTTCTCGGACTTCCTTGGGCAAAATAGGACGTGGATCTGCTTTTGGGCGATCTCGTTGATTTCGGATTCTGAAATCGTGACCACGGAGACGAACTCTCCCCTGAGGTGGTAGAGGTTCATTATGATTATAGTCTTGTAGGATCTCAGACAGATGTGTTCTCTCCCCATAAACATTACCTTCTCTAAACAGAACAAACTTTTCTTGGCCAGAACAGCGAGGTAAAGGTTCAACAGGTCTAGCAGGTCGTTCAGGTGATGGAGAAATGGGACGGGTGGAGTCAGATCGAGGAGTAGGACTCGGACTCGGGTGACGAATAGGTGATTTGGGATCAGCGTATGATAACACGTCATCATCATCTTCATCAGTGACTTCCTCAACTGTTGTTTTCCTAGGAGCGGGTTTGCTCGGACTGGGAACAGGAGGTTTTTGAGAAGTAGATGGTCCGGGAATCGGACCTTGCGGTCTAGGCGGTAACGGTGTTCTATCACTGTCGTCTTGTCGAGATGTGTCCATAGGATCATCAGGATAAAGATCAGGTGTAGTATCCTCGTCATCTTTGTCAGATGCCAGAGGAGGAGGATTTATTTTGGGGTTTTTTGTAGAACCGGAGTCCTTACGTTTTTCGTGATCTGGCTTGCATTTGGGATACCAGCCCTCGTCGAAAATAGCTGTTTTTGCAGTATAAATAACATTTCCTTTCTGATGTCGCATAAATGTATAGTTTGCGCCAGTGTAACCAAGGAAGATCATTATTTCAGATCTGGGTGACAATTTGTCATCACGCGATTCCTTAGGAATGAAAACATAAGCTGCACAGCCAAACACGTGAAGACCAGATAGATCTGGCTTCTTCCCTGTTACCATTTCAGTGGGAGTTTTCCATTCAAGACGTTTGATGGGGGTTCGATTATAACAATGAACTGCCATGTTAAGGGCAAATTCCCACCAAGAATCCGGTAAGCATGCAGTAAGTCGCATGGCCTGCGCCTTTTCCTGAAGTGTGCGGTTCAGTCTTTCTGCTCTACCATTCTGCTGGTGAATGTGTGGTGCAGACGTCTCATGTACTATCCCTTTTGAGTGAAGGAATTCCTCAAGTTGTTTAGAGACATATTCGCCACCATTGTCTGTCTGGATACGCTTAATCGTTTTACCGAATTGTTTTTCCTCAAAGGCACAAAATCTTTCAAATGCCACAAAGGCATCAGATTTGGCTCGTAAAAGGAGGATCCAGGCATGGCTAGAATAGTCATCATAAAACGTCATTGCCCACTTGTACTTGTGGTACGAGGCAACGGGGAATTCTAGAAGATCACTGTGGATCAATTCTAAAAATGACTTCGCTCGTGTCGAAGAAGGATGATGTGCATCATCAGACATTTTGCCTCAAGCACAACCATCACAAACTTGACGAGAGATAGGAATATCAAACTCAGGTACTTTTTCTGAGTGTTTTGGAAGTTGTCACAATATTTCCTTTCCAGGATGCGCCAATCGATGGTGCCAAAGATCATAAACAGATAATTTAGATGTGCAATAAGATAGCACCTGATTCGCAGTATAGTGACGCACAATCCGAGTGTGAATGTGGTGGAGTGCATCTTCTAACTCTTTGAACACAGGTATGCGTGTAGCATGCATAAATAATTTTCCGTTTGAACGAAATATGTTGGTTCGCTTTAAATTAGACTCACTCCTCATTCCTTGCAGCCATAAGGTGCCAGGTGAAATGATTCTAGTGGAGAGAGACACAATATAATAGACCGGATACAGTGGAGTTGTTCTTGTAACTCTGTCTACTTCATGTTGAAAGAGGACTTTCCCACGGCCGGTAATGCCAATGAGTTTGTCGTTAGCAGTTCTAACATTGCCAAACACTCCTTCCTCTAACTCGATAAAGTTGCTTATATGCTGGGTGCAATTAAAGCTAGCGCCTGAATCAAGGAGCCAAGTAGCAGACTCTCTAGCATAATTAGGTTTTTCTTTATCTTCACAGAAGTTGCATAAGCATTCAAGATCTTTTACTGGTTCATCACCACTTTCAGGATCTCTTAAATATTTTGCCGGTAAGACAAAAGGATCGCATAAGGAAACGGGAGAATCCATCACATTTACAGAAACGGGAGAAGTTACATCAGCAGTAGATACATGAGAACTAAATGTCCGACTATAGTCCGGCAGTCCATTATGGCGCACTAGAACATTGGGTCTGATGGAGCAATTTGTTCATCTCCCCATTTGGCGGGGGCATCTCTGGATATCCCATTTAGTAAGGAAGAAATCTTGAGAAAAGAAAGGTACATACTCGTTATACCAACCATCATCGACCTCGTAATCCGCATCAGCTTCGTAGTCAGGATCACTCATATAGGTGTCAGCCTCGGAGATCGCTTCGGGGACATCAGAAGGAGGGACATAAGAAGGAGACTCAGATCTGCACCTGGGTCCCCCACGTGCAGAAACCGAAGACGAATCAACTTCCTCTTCAGGAAGGATATGTGACACCATCACATCAAGCAATAGTGGAGGTGATGGAGGACAGGGTTCAACCAAGCCAAAGCCAAGGCGAGCACCCATCTTCTCGAAGACCTCTGTCTTCTTTTTCTGATACCGGGTACGACCGACCAGGTGCCCAGCAGGGGGAAGAAGAGTAGCATGAGGAGCAGGAGGATTAACACCATGCATGACAACTTCATCTGCAGCCTTTTTCAAGGCCACTGCCCTGAGGCGGGGATCAGTAGTCTTCATCCTCTCGACAAGAGAACGAGTATTGGAAGGTTTGTTAGTGGGAGTTGTGAAAGACTCCAAGACAGCGGGTGACAAAATCATATCCACATTACCGGCATCCTCTTCGGCATTGTTTGCCTTATTACCTCCATGTTTTCCATGTCGATGCTTCTTCTTTTTATCCTTATCCCCCCCAGAAGCATCACTGGAACCGGAGTTCTGGGTCTGATTTGGTTTAGAACCACCAGATGACAACTTCTGTTGTTGCTGTTGTTGGGGCTGCTGAGAAGCGCCACCGGAGGATTTAGAATAGGGCTTTGCACCCTTGTAGTTTTTAATGCCAGTGGAAGTGGCACGAGAAGCAGAAGCAGCTCCACGGGAATCTCGCCATGCACCCATAATAGCGTCTGAAATGATCTGGACCGTTAAGGTCAAAAGGGAGTTACCATATTGAACAAGGAGAGCAGCACAAGTGGCACTCCATTGAGGAGGAATGCGTGTCATCAACATCAACGCACGGAGTATTCCGGGGATGTTAATTGGGGGTGTGGCCTGCTCTAACTGCGTGAAATAGTTCCTAAAGGTGGTGATCTCCTTAGAGGGATCATTTACACCAGATAATCGGAACGAATCTGCAGAAGCATACAGCTCGTAAGCTGCACCTGCCAAAAATGTGCCGTAAACTCGTCTCAGGTGTGTCCAGAGATCATCTGAGGTTGTTTCACCATGCCTAAGCATGTCATTGCTCAATCGGGAATTTAACATCCCAAGTGCAAATGCCTCAACGTTATCGAACTTTCGAATGTCATCGACGTTCGTGGGGGGTACCATAGCAGTAGTGGCAGTTGCGGGGGAACCACTGATAGCTGCAGGCCTTGTGGCGCTGCCATCGATCATTCTCGCTACACACCATCCATCCATGTGGATCATGTTAGCAATGGACATAACACGTGCTGACCACACTTGGTAGTTGGCAGTGCCAGTGAGGACCGGGATCGAGGGGATCAAAGCGGCCATGAGTAATGTTTGGAGATAAAAATCTACAACAAAACATGTGTCAGAACTATGAACTAAAGCTGCACTACATGCGCTATGTTCTACAGAGCTATGTGCTGCCCGTCTAACTGAGTACAGTAAGGGGTTGCATAGAGAACACTGAGTGGGTCGACGTCTCGAGCAAGCGGAACTCGGACTTCCCTCACAGGTGAATCCAGCTTCACCCTCGAGCTCTGAGCTGCACGATGAGTAGTACTCGTCAAGTGCACGTCAAGAGTCGTACAGGCTAACCGGGGCCCATAACCTGTTAAAACAAGAGCGTAGTGTATGAAACATGGGTAGGTACGACTCTGGACTTACTGAGGGTGTTGGTTGTTAGTAGAAAAGGAACTGAAGTATATAATGCAGGAGTACAAGTTTATGTACATATTTACAGTGGTCCATGCGAGAATATACTAGGTCACATGATAGGGATCATGAAGATATATTCGTCAAGTGTGATGCCATATGAGAATGTCATTGTAGAACTAATAATAGTTCAACAATAAGTTTATTAATACTCAGTACATTATGGAGTTTTATAATAGCATTTACAATGACGGGTCTCCTGCTGAGCCCTATCACTGTTTTACGAATCAAAAGTTATGCTAACATCATTCCATGCTTCGAAAAATCATTACATGTCTATCTACAGCGACCACACAATCAACAGTATAGGTGGATATTATTGACTGCATTGCACATCATTCAATATCTTTGGTCTTCAAACCTTCATCAATCCCTAAGCATCTCAACTAGATCACACCAGCACAATCTTTCACTGTGTCATTTGTTTTTTATCATGATTCATGACGCTAATTATGTAGTCAGATGTGTTTACTTCACAAAGTTCTTAGTATTTTTTTTCATAGGTTTTTGGTCACCAGCATAACATCCATCCTCAAGAGAAGATGGATTTAACTATACAAAGAACCTCAGACTGGGGATTCGCTGGGGATCCAGGTGAGATCACCCTGATGGTGGGAAAGTAGTTAGTTAACACTTGTCTTCACACGTGAGAAATTCTTGTTCTTCAATTGTGACCAGTGAAGTTACAGCCATTTGCAGAACATAGGGCGCAGGCCCATTTTTTTTTTGCCAAAAATGGACATTTTTGATGAGTTTGGACATTTGGATCATCAGATAGTAATTCTGTTATACTTTGGTAGAAACATGCTATTATGGCATATAAACTATATGTATGTGACTGCCTAAGTGAGGCGAGTCCAACCATATAATTTTCTAGAGGAAATGAGGAGATTGACATGTATGAAATTGAGTATCTTCATATTTGATCTATCAATAACAACCGACATTATAACTCCATCTACTAGTTCTATCTGCATGTCAAAATGCCTTGAAAGAAGAGCTTAGCACCCCTACGCCATCAATATTCGGATGATTTGAAGAAACATGCATTATTTCAAGCATACACCCTCCACAAGTCTACCACCAAAATTGCCAATGCTCTCAACATGCCACTTCGTGTTGTACAAAGTGTTAAAATAACATGGATACTTACTGGAAGGGTTTCAAATAGTCAGAGATACAAAGGGCATGCTCTGTTACTCTCACCTTTACATGCAAAGGTGCGATTTTTTGTTGTTTTATATGTTGGTTGAACTAATTCCAAATTTGGGCCATTTTTCCTTTGCAGTTCATGCTCTCTCATTGAGTATTCTCTATATATACATTCAGATGAGCTACAGAAGCAACACACTATCAATGTCTACTGTCTTCTATTTCTTGGACACTTCAAAGATTTGGAATGGCCTCAAAGAAGGTGAGTAGTATTCTAAGAATACTATTAGATGACCCTTTACTATATAATCTCTATAACTTTCAAGAACAGCCTCAGAGCACTCTCAAGAACTACATGGTGATTTTGCAATCAAGATAGGACAATATCCACCTGACTATATTGTACCTGCAGATGAAGCAGCTGTCAATGTTCTAACAACATATTGTAGTAATGGTTGAGGGTACAAAAGGGCTTAGAGCCCGAAAGCAATGCTATTTATCAGTTTGTAACCACTCGAAGATAAACTCTATACTGTACCTGTTTCAACTGTGTCTATACCAGATTTGGATCTTTTTCGGACCTTTGAAGTGCTATCAAAGGTCAAAGGTGGTACCCCAGAGTCTATCTTCATTTTCTGAAGAAGAATCAGAAATTGTAAGGAGTTTGAAGGAAAAAGGGATGTTGTTGTTGTTTTTATCAAGTTGATTGGTAAGAGAGTGTTCTAGGTGTTGTGAGCAAAAGACGGCTGTGGTGATGGTGTACTAGGACTAGAGTGTCTTGATTAAAGAGTTTGAGATTGGATTGTGGTAAAGCTTTGGAAGGTGGAAGGGGTAGAGGTGTTGAAGCAGATTTAGCAGAGACTGGAGATTCTGCATCTTCAAGTTCAACTATTTCTGGCTGCTTGGGAGGTTTCTTTTGAGTACCTGGGACCTATTTGTAGTGCTTTTGCTAGTTGAACACTTTGCTTTACCACGACCTCGACCTTTCATAATGAAGGAAAGAGGAAAGAATAGAAATTTTGGGTAAATGATGCCTTAGTTTATTCAGTCAATATATGCTTGTTTCTCTAGCAACTTTTTTGCACTAAATAGTGTAGACTACCTCTATATACAGTTTGGCAAAGTTTTGAGACCTCAGAGTGTGATTTGAGTGAGATATTGGTGAAATATTCAAGATATATAAACTGATTATTGTTCATCAAAAATGCCCATTTTCAGTGAAAAAACGTGCCTGCGCCCTATGTTCTGCAAACAGCTGTAATCACATTTGGCGGAATTTCAACAACTTTAACAGTTTCTTACAAACAATGAAACAAGTAATATGTTGCTCATCTTGTCTCAAGCAGAAGACTCTAGTACAGGAAGTGTTATGAGTCCACCCAGACCACCGGCCCATACCACCACCACTGAGGAAGACTTGTTCGCCATCTTCCCCGAACTCATTCCCAATGACAACACCATCATGGACGACTCAGCCTGACATATTATTCCCTGGTGACATCACTATGACATCACTATGACCTAATGTCGAACTAAGTATGAGACTCCACTTATGCTTAGAAGTCTGCATTTCCCCAGCTCCAGTATTAGTTATCCACTTTGTCATTTTACTCCTGTTGACTAATCTTTCATTGTATATGGAGTAAATAGTCCCCAACCCTGATGTCTCACCTACTCCTGTTGACAGTTCTAGCATTGTGTATGGAGTAGATTATAAAGCGATGATGAGTACTTAGGATATACGTAGTTAGTAGCTATTAATAGGTACATCCCTAGAATAGTATAAATACTCACTGTATTAGATGATTAAAGCCCTAAGCTTTAATCTCTTCTGTTGTATCCCTTATACATCTCTGTCTCCATACCTCTCAGTCACTAGGTTGAAAGGCCTTGAGATTGCAGCAGAGTGTTTATTGAACACACGTTCCTACACAACTGCACTCTAGTGTTTAAGTTCCAGGAGTGTTCAGCTTAACAGTTCGTGGTCATAACAGGTGGTCCAAGTTGTTCAGATATTTACTCGTGATAAACCTTGTTACTCATCTTTTGTTCGCTTTGACCTTCCTTTTTGTTTCCATGTAATACTTAAACTGTTGCATGCCTCAATGTATCCTCAGTTCTCGTTCTTCAAGTCTGAGGTTAGTATCTATACCTTTATTCGTTCTACCACTTACTGACTATAACTTTGTAGTCTGACTTGTATTCTCATTAGGTACTACTGAATATAGTTCTCGTTCTTTGAGTCTGAGTCTGACTTGTATTCTCATTAGATTAGTGAGTCAGAATCTACCACTCAGCCCTCAGTATGTTTGACCACCACTTACTATTTCTTAGTTTCATACATGTGAATCCTCAGACTCCATATTACGTGGATATTTGGTTGAATAATCATGGCATTGTAATTATGAGTAAGTTTTGAATACATTACAATGTCAGTTTACTCTTACTCACTTACATGTTTTAGAGAATGATCATGCTTACTGTTGAACTATTATTAGTTCTATCATGACATTCTCGTATGGCATCACGCTTGATGAATATACCTTCATGATCTATATCATGTGACCTAGTATATTCTCGCATGGACCACTGTAGATATGTATATAAGTTTGTACTCCTGCATTATATACTTCAGTTCCTTTTCTACTAACAACCAACACCCTCAGTAAGTCCAGAGTCGTACCTACCATGTTTCATACACTACGCTCTTGTTTTAACACTTACTATTTAAAGTCTGTCAAACTCCCTGACTACAAAGATCCACATGTTAAATCATTACTCTGGGTGGAGCATGACTTGAAGCAAAAGGTGAGAATATTTCTCTCAGGTAGAAAATGTGATTAATAAATGTGGTTGGCCAGGGAGAGGAAGATTACCAAAAATGGAGAAAACAAGCAGCCTCTATTAGAGATCAGAATTTAAATAAAAAATGACAAGCTAGGCGTCAAGCGTATGTGAATTTCTCTGTGCTATTTTATCACTAATAATCATCTTTCTTTTCCAACAAAGTATTTTCGAAAAGCTTGGTGAAAATGGTATGACCTTTCCCACTCTTTTATACTGAATGTATTTTGGACTAAGCATTTTGAACAGGTTGGTCCAAAGAGGAAGTTCTGGGATATCTGGAACATACCAAATTCGGAATCAACGATTTACCTACATTCCAAAGATCATCCAAATTGACCCAAGGAGGTTTGTAATATTTTAATCCTTTCGAATGGCCCCAGTGATTGATATCAACCTGAAATTCAGAGTGGATTAAGATTTATCCAGAAATATTATCAATCTTAGAAGAAGGAAAGATGAAATGGCAACAGAAACACATAATTCAAAATGGTAATGCATTCGCAATCGTTTTCCATTGGTGGTACACCAGCTTCCATTCAAATAACCTGGGTGTATCCTTCAAAGCTGTTCCCTATGACTTTATGGTTTATGAACTGTTCTTGTCTTCCATTCTCAACTCCAATGAAGAAGCAATATTTCAACTTGATGAAGAGACAACTTCTAGATTCACTATACCGCACAACAAATCTCTCCACAAATGCAACCAGGTCTTATTTGATCTACTTCCAGGTGATATGAAACAGCTAGCTAAGGAACTGGATGACCCTCACCAAGTGCTGCAACTCGCCTCTGTCTGGTTTAAAAGGGGCTCTACCTTACAACCTAATTACTCCTCAATACTACTTCAAGTCAAAACACCACATGACTTAAACAATCAGGGAGACAAGATTATGTTGGAACTTCAAAGACTCTTCGATAATAAGAACCCTTCACTCAGAAATTCCAATATTTCCTTTGACCACAGGGCACACAAATTCTCAAAATATATCATCCAAACTAGTGAAAACGATCCAATGACTACAACAGTAAACACTATGAACTCATCAAATATTAGGATGAAGTGTAGGTTAGGCTGTTATGATAATAAACCATTCTTTCAGTGGTGGGAAGCAGTTAGTGAAATTTTATTTGGATTATTCAATCAATCTTAATACCCTTATACAGGTTCTTCATGGAATTCAGCGACATGCTCAGGATTACCCAGAAAAATCTATTGTATGGCATGATGTATTTCTTACCATCAGGGTTCCTCACAACTATTGTGGCTAGGAGCCACTTTGAGTCCTTCAATACTCAGGCTGATGCATTAATGAACAATCAACTTGATGTATTGGTAGTATTGATAATTCTATGAGTATAAATTGAAGTTTTCCCATTGGCAATGCCTACGATTGTGCTCTAATGTTTGACCCTGCAAAAGGTATTCCTGAAGTTCTGCTAATTCTATCCATATACTGCTTGAAGAGACATTTTCGTCAGAGTCAGATGTTGTGGGAACAGCCTCATGGCTGTGTGGGAAATGGGTAGTAGTATTTAATACAACACCAGTGTAAATTTTCTCTTTAGTTTTATACCACCATGTTCACCAGTAAAGCTCCACCATTCTTCATGAATGGTGTACTCTTGAGGTTGTGACAACACCGGGCCCTCGCACCCCTAGCAAGTAACTCACCTTTCAATGTGTGGATAAGAGGTTTAAGGGGCTTGACTCCAGTTGCTGGATGCGATGTTGACAGGAGGCGAATTGAATTCATCCCCCCTATTGTGGGTAATATTGGTTTCTCTCCTGCTGAGCGCTGAGCCCCATTGCTGTTTTATGAATCAAAAGTTATACTAACATTATTTCATGCTTTGAAAAATCATTACATGTCTATCTAGCAGCAGTGACCACACAATCAACAGCATACATGACTATCATTTACTGGTTAAGGAAAGATTCAGAATAAAATAACACCAAAAATGATTAAATACCTAGGTTTCCGGAAGAGGGATATCTTTCAATGAAATTTCAGTTGCTATCAAAAGCATTAATTGGATATATCATACCAAATGCAGTGTGTAGATCGCATTGGAGCTTCATATGAGTCATTGTCATGAATTGTGGTGCCATATGCCTTAAAAGCTCAATTCCTTGTAGATGTCATGTAGGGTTCCATAACGCATATATTGATAGAAGGGAGCTAATGGCAACTATCCAGAAGATGCCCAAGGTTTTGTTCAAGCACACAAGTTGATATGGAGGTGGAAGAAGACAGGAAAGATGGAAGACCCAAAATGCAGAGAAAAGTGCATTTATTGTGCCACAAGATTTCTACTGGGTGACATCAGTCATTAAGTGCTCATGACATGACTTGAATCTCAACACGGAATAAATGCAACAATATTGTACCCAGCACCTCTACTCTGCCATGCATTCTATTTGGTGGTCTACATATCAGGATATTAGCTTTTCATTATGGTGGAGTGAAAACAAGAATAACTCAGGTTGGTATCTATGACGTCAAGGTCAGGGGCCGTGATGTTGGAAGAGAGAGAGGGGGTTAAGGAGGTATATGCCATGAAGTACAGTTGACAGTAAGTATAACTCTCGACCTTGTTGCATTTTTCAGTGATGATAACAATGTATAGTGTTCAAACGACTAGAGAGCCAAACAATACTGATGCTGAAACATGTTGACAGAACAAGTTGAAGATGCACCTGAGTATGTTCAAGATTCCAGTCTATATTCCACTGGCAGAAGTTAGCGATGACACAAGAATAAAGCCAGTTACAAACATTCAAGGCTTTGAGCTCATCAGAGGACAAGAACATCTACAAAGTATTTGATAAAAATTCATACAACACTTTGGTGATGGTATTACCCACAGATTCTGATAACAAAATCTCAACTAATGATTAGTAGGCCACCTGAAAAAATGGGCATGTCGCACGCCGGACAATACAATGTATGCAAGCCAATTGCATGACGTCGAACTGTTGAATTATGGAAGAAGGCTCACATATGAAACTATGAGGGGTTAAAAAAAATGGAACGGGTATGTCGTTGGATTTGCATATGAAGACAAGGAATTGAGTGGTAAATCATGCTGAACATTCTACCATCATAGTGCTTAGTTTCTCTCCAGCGACATTCTGGTTCATTCAGTCACTATCTCTAACTAATTCAGAGTATGTCCTATGTTCTGTTGCAGAGAATTTCCATGACGATATGTCTAACCATAGATTTTAGAAGGAGAGCAGAACATGGGAGGAAAAACTTTGGATCTGTCAGTTGATGGTGAAAATGTAAGGGCGACTCACGTCGGCGACGAACGGCCTGACAACTAGCGAGGAATCCAAAGTTATATTTGATCGGAAACATATTACAGAGCAGATACAACATACCTAGCGAGGAATCCAAAGAGAAAGAGTTGGGGATTCACTCGCACAGGCTACACACAATATATACTACTATACAAACAGAGATGCCAGCTATTGTCCAGAGGGATGTCGTAACATGGACAATGGGAACAATGGGGGACGAGTCACGTGAGGGGGCAAGTCGTGAAAGCGCGGAGTCGGGAGGTGTTCCGATGGAAGTCGGAACATCGGAGGATCGGTCGGTAGTCGGTGTGTCGGTGTAAGGGTCAGTGAGGAAGGTCCCCTTACACCAAGCCGCTTCTGTCTTTACTGAATTATACATGACTATGCGCATCTCTGACTCGAATTGATTTTATTGGATGTTTTTGCTTGTAACTACATAGATGTATTGTCGTAGTGAGCGTAGTTGCAATTGATGATCTTGAGGTTGACTTTGAAGTTCTGCTAGCTGTCCCTGTCAATATTTAATTAAAGGATGACCGCTTATGCACCTACTTTTTTGATGTTTGGAGACAGCTTTACAGGAAGTTGACAGCGGATGTGAATCGTGTTGAGAAGGAGCAAGGCGGAGGGGGGGGGGGGGTATAATCAACAAATGGGTCAGAAAACCAACGCACTGTTCTTGCTTCCCTTCCCCTCCTGCTCTGCCACTTATATCTCAACAGTAAGTTAGGTACGCATGCAATGTCCAATTTACTCACCATTGTAGAGATGTCTTCTGAAAGTACAACTTCCGAAAGTCAGGCAGTCATAAAGACCAGTTTGTGTTTGTTTTTTGGCTGGAGGGTAATCGTGTGGCCTTACTGTTCTATTACAGAAGAGATGGAGATGGGTAATATCGTGAATGCACAACCAGGGGATAACGAAGGTGAGTCTTAACACTCTGCAGCAAAAATATTGATAAAACATACCATAATATAACAGATAGCAACAGTGAACATGTCACTACTGCTACCAAACCGGAGACTTCCCATGATATTCTTGAGACCCTCAAGAATTTGATGAACGCCTATCCTTACTTCACAAAGACTCCATCAAGCTGTGTCTGTACATGTGAGAAAGTCATGTTTGTAATTTTTAATGGACACCATCTTGGCCTTGTCAAAGATCGGTAAGTTGACCTTTAAGTTCATTTAAGCATCATAAGACTGATCATTATTTACTAGTGTGAGAGTCAAACAACTTACCGATGATTATCCTGGCCAATGCCACAAAGGATACCACTCTTGTGACGATGCGGAAGCCGCTTGGGAATATGCAGTCGCGAATGGCTTAATTGGGGATATTCATTGGCGTATGTTGAATCGTCACTTCCTCACTCTGCCACATACCCCTTGTCACGTGGTCCCTTCCGATTCTACTCATGCCTCCGCTCCTGCTCAAACCGCCAACCCTACCTTTGGTACCCCTGCATCAACTTCCTCTTCTACACAATTACCATCTCAATCTCAAACTACCGATACCAAGTCTAGGTCTGGTACAACTGAGTCCGACCAGCAACTTGTTACTACATCTCAAGAATCTACGTGGTTTGTCATCTCTGTTGGAAATAGTATTGGTGTCTATCAAGGACAGTAAGTACATGCAAAACTTTATCTCTTGTTAAATTTCTGACATTGAAGGACTCTCAGAAGCACTATGGAGCTCATTGCTGGTAATAATCCAGAGGCTCATTTCTTCGAGGTTCCAGAAGGACATCATAAGGCAAACCAGATTTTCACAACTTTGTACATGCGACAGGAAACACGTGCTCTCACCCCATCCCCTCAACCTCCGTTAAGGAGGTTTCAAATTAGGCATGACCCTTCTCCTCCTGATGACAACTCTGCATGGTACGTGGTACCATTTGCCTTCAAACCCGGGGTATATTATAGATAGTAAGTCAAATGGTTTAATTTCAATTCGTATTCAAATTAAAACCATTCAAAACACTTTAGTTATACCACTCACATCATTGCTGGAGATACATCCAGCTTTATTGTCAAATGCGCTAGTAAACATGAGGCCTATTCGATTTTCGTACGTTTGGTAATGTGCTATCAGGTCCGAGCACTCGTTTGAAAACATTCGGTCAATACGTTACCTCTTGTAGTTTGAAATATATATATGAATCGTTCGTTGTGCTATAAACTGCATCTGATGAATCTGAGAATGAACATTGGCTGTGCTGTAAACTATCTCTGGTGGTCGTGATAATGAACAATTTGATAAATTACTTCTGCTGCGAGGCATGAAGGCGCATTCTGACATTAATTATTACTATATTCAGTATAATTTACCTTTTTAGTATGCCCATCAATACCATCAAACCAGGGTCTTATGAGCCACTCTCCAAAAACAATAATCATTTGCTCTTTCCATAGGATATTTTCATGGTCCGGATAGGCCAGATATTATGTAGATGTACTTTGTATATCTTATTCTTAACTTAATTCCATGATACAATGAAATTACAAATAGAAATAATGTAAATACTCCAACAAAAAGATCCTTTATCTTCTTGTTGAAGACGTTGTAGAATATTATTTCAAAATATCTACGCTCAAGTACTATGTAGTCTAATTTACCCTGTAAATTTTTGAAGCGTTATGAGCAATAATTGGATATACATAAATTGCACAAATATATTGCAATAATGAATGTTTAATCCATAGAAATTTGAAAACGTACAAGCATCGCATAATGTTGGCATATTTTAGACACAGTAATGTACCGGTATCCATCTTAATACATCTCCATTTGGAGAGAACATTTTTGAAATTTGCGACATACCAACTGGTATAGTCGCATATCTTGCTTGTGCTTGAAAGATGGTTTTTGTGAATGGCAAGTCCATATGTATACCTTTGTTGTAGATAAGTGCGGATATGCCTTCCGTAATACAATGTTTACATATCACAAGCATTCATATAACATCCATATAAAAATTGGGTGTAGTATCAATGGACTTCCAAATGTCTAACATGGAATAACATACCCGCACATATGTTATTTCATGTTAGAACCACCACTTGTCATCTCATGCTTTAAACAATAGTGAATTGCATAATTTACATCCTTTCTCATGATGTAGTGAGGAATCTGGCACACCAGAGGTAACACCAGTACCTCAAATATTGTTTGGAATATTTGAATGTTCCACCAAGTAGAATGTTTTATTGAATTACAACAACTTCTCTTTTTATCTATCAATCGTTGCATCTCTCAGATCTCTAGCTAGGTCGTCTTTTAATATGTTTTGAGATATAACGATCATAATAGATCTCTGTAATGGACCACTACTATTAACAAGATTTTTATACTAGGTAGTAGGCGGTTTTGCCTTGAAACTCCGTTTCAAATAAGTAATGGGATAAGTAATGGGGGAGACCAATAAGGTGTACCACATTGTTTAATTATATTAGGAAGCATTTCATGGGTGGCTCCTTGCTTTATGTGCATGATTGCGATGTAGTAGGACCAGACATGGACTCGAAAGGGACTTAGAGTAATTCAGCATATTGTAGTCATGTGCAAAACACCATATGCGGTCGCACGCGACTTTGTTGACTGTCTGTCCCTTTACTCTTTCCACGCATTCCAGTCTACATCACTATGAGTTTAAAGCATGGTAGGATATCTCGGAAGGTCCGCATATATCCAAACAAGCGCCACCAAGGTATGGATATCCCATCATATGGGAAGCTGGTATCAGGAAGCCAAAAACAGAAAGCACACGTCGATTTCCATCTAGCAGGGAAAAAGGTATGTCTATCTCAACCCAGTGCACTTCTTGTATTTATAATAATGGAGTAGGACGGTTCCGATATGAATATTGATGACCCAGCAGGAGAATGGGACACTCTGGATGATGGTATGGACTTCGACATTGATTCGATGATGAATGGTGGGGAAGAGATACCCTTCAGTCATGCTGGAGGTGAACTGTTGAATATTATAACAGAGGAGCTTCAAAATGCAAGGTAAGTCAGTCATATTTAAATTTAGTTCCTTTACTCATTGTATGGGATCTGAGGCCACCTCAGAAGGATACTAGAACCCGGCATGATCGAGTTCATAGACGGAATGAAGCATTTAATGATCAGCTTGCTGATTTAACTAATGCCTATCTTGCATGGTTGAGCAGGCTTGGCTCTAATGGGTTTGCGAGTGAACGGTCAGACATTGACGGAACATCCATTGAAGATTATTTTGATATCACTGTTGTCGACATGTTTGGTAAGTTTTTCCATCTTTTACTTAGCGGGCTAATCAATGTTATATTAGATGTGTATACAGACCGTGTCCCGCTTTTTAAAGGGGACTGTAGTATTGTGGCGTCTTTAGTGGCACATGGTCTAATCCCATGTTCCCCTTTTCAACCAACTATCGCCATCACCATTCGCACCATGGATTATTTCTGTATCTTCTCATTTCGATGTCCTCGTCTAGTTATTCAAAATTACACAAAGGGTCTTTGTGATAAACATGGAGTGTGTACACGTTCTATTTCTTTCTATTTAACAATGCTTTAACTGATATTAAACACCAGAGACCATATAAGCCCCATCTCAGTAAACAGTTTTCTATCTGCCACGACTTACACCTCGCTATTCTTGAAGAGATTGACCTACGACTCAAGAAGGTACTCCTACGAGACGGCGACTGGAGACTCAGGCATGCTTGCCCGTCATGTACTTACGTGCTTAAAGACGAGAGGGAAATGAAGTTTGGGACGCTTATTACTATGGATGGAAATGGGTGCTTAAAGCGAGTAAAAAAATGTGGAGTTTTGAGGGATGAGGTGGAACTTCCAAATGGTGATGTTCGTTTGGTTAATGTTGATAATGAAGTACAAGATGAGAGAACGATTATGAGTGATTATTATATTGGCCGAGAGGAGGTTCAAAGGTGGATGCCGATGAAAGGGTCTAGAAACAAGGTCAGTAATATACTATACACTTCCAATATACTTATCATTGATTTGTTTGATAGTCACGTAGTGCAGCGCATGAAAAGGAGGGCATTGTAGAGGGAGAGGTAAGAGAGATCTTGCATGTCAGGAACTCACTGCTAGTGTCCTTATCTTTTTCAACAGACCGATGATAGCCCTTGCTCTGGCCACTGGAAGAATATGTCAGAGCAATCAACAGCAAAGGCATTGGGCATATTTGATGAAACTGGGGTGTTTGTAGCATTGTGTCGACATGGATATGTCTTGGTTTATACTGATATGATTAAAAGCGGCGAAGGGTACGTTCATCAACTCCCGATCACCTCATATCGATTCAGCCTAATCTCATTGTTCTACCTTTTGATTTAACAGGTCACAATATCTGTTAGCAGTAGTTGAAAAACTTCTGGATACACTTGGGAGCAAACTTGCCGTCAGATACGATATTGGGTGTAGGTTTGAGATAACCTTGGCACGAAGTGAACTTGGGGGACGAGCAAAGGAGTTAGAATATACATCTTTGGTTGGGGCATTCCACGGGCATGCTCATAACCGCCTTTGTCAGCTCTCGTACCTGTCAACTTATGTTGAAGGGATGGGGCTGAGTGATCTAGAGGGCGCAGAGAGGCTCTTCTCTCATTCCAATGACCTCGTAGCATCAACACGGCATGCAAGTAGGTTTCATCGACAGCAACGTATCACCAACTTCTTCAAGGACCTCGATTCAACAGACACGTATGAAGCACTAAGTAAGTTCCTTCTTTGACTCAGTAATGATGGAATCTAATTTGGATAAGGTAAATTCTTGGTCACGAACTACAAGCATGCCCGAGGAATCTTAGCTGATATGCCATCCTTTGAGAAAGCAAAGTTAGATATGGGTATTACTGATGATTCTGTCTTTCTAGAATGGCTTGAAGAAGAACGAGCGTATTTGAAGTCCCGAGGAAAGGAACCCATAGATGAAACATTGGAGATGTCATATTTGAAAAGCTTACAAGATTTGACTGACATACAGTGAGTAATTTTCTATAAATTACTCTATATCTTCTCAATATGTATTTATCACAGACAAAAACTTTTTGTCTCTCGGAAAAACTTTGTCGAAACGCCATCGGACTGGGACGACAATGAAGATTACACCATCAGTAAGAAGTCCCCCAAGTCAAAACGTGAACATCAACATAATATGGAACTCCATCTGGAGATCATAAACCATGTACACAATCTTGAATTAAAATTAAACATCACTCGTCGATGGAATGAAGGAGATGATGATTGGAAGAGAGTATCGGAAATGATTGTGACAAGGGATTATCGGATGAAGCTTGAAAAGTTGGAGGGCCTGGTTGTCCAACGACTTTTTGAGTTGGGTGATATGCACCGACCGAATACATGTGTGTATCGCTTTCTTCTTTCTGTTGGTAACATATGAACATGTCCGGAAATATAGGCTATCAATTGCGGCAACACATTTCCAAGGCATTAACCACTCGATCCAAGGCAATCAGGACAGCACTTGATGCGTTCAATGAAGCTGCTAGACGCCTGGATCCTACTCGTGAAAAGCTAAGATGGGATCAAGTTATTGAGTATACTTTTCTATCTGAATTTGCTTTACTTGCCGATTGCAGAGAGGATATTCGGTCGAGGCCATGGGCACGTCCTGCAGCACGCTCGCTTATGGACAGGTTTTTTAAGATGAAGCGTGCTGCTGAAGAAGTTGAAAGGGTAGAGGTAGAGGCCGCCCATCTACTTACTTTCATTGCAGACAAACAGGCATTTCTGAAAGCTATGGAAGATAAGCTTTCCAATTCGGAGCCTGGACTATCTCATCAAATAGGTCTCAGAAGGATCTGTTTTGAGCTGGCCAGTGAAGTCCATGTCTCCACCCTACATTCAGTCAGCCTCTTTTCAACCAGCATCGCAGTTTCTCCAATTGCAGGCGAACTTTTGTCTGAGGTCATTCCAGGGAGTACGAAATCTCAACCATGCAAGACTGTTGATCAACTTAGCGATGAAGACCAGAAGGATCAAGAAGAACTCGAGGATGACGAGGCTGTGGAGAGTTTATGCAAAGATATTGAAACTGTGATGCTTATGTCGGAAGAACCTAACATAGATGATGCACACATATAATAAACAAACATATTTTCATTTTCTGCTTTTTTCTATATATATATTACTTGTTGATAATTGGAAGTATATTTATAAGTGGAAGCGCGACATGAGTTTTCGTTTGGAAGTTGACAGGCCAGGTTGTCAAGCTTCACCGAACCACCATCCTGCCACTTAACTCCGTTGACATTGCGAATCCCATTTTTGGAGTTCAACCTTTGTTGTCAATGTCCATGGGCCGTTGTCGTTATTGACAGGCTAGGCCCGTTGTCACCCATTGACGTTGTGAATCCCATTCTCAGAGTTCAATATTTGTTGTTGATGAGTCCGACTCAATGAGGAGAAAAACAAGACTAGAAACTTATGAGCCTGGACTTTCAAGTCCATCCACTTTGGTACTCAAGGGATGGATTTCTGTGTTTCAAAGTGTCATGCTGTTGTCATTGCAAATCCCATATTCGGAAGTCGGCCTGGGTTGTCAGCTTCATTAAACGGACTTGCCAATTGAAGTTACCCATTGACATTGAGAATCCTACTATCTACGTTCAGATATTGACTTCAATGAACTGTCTCATAAGTTAAGCTTTATGAGTCAATGATGTCGACATCACGAGGGATTCAAATCATGACTTGGTCACTTCCACACAGAACTAACTACAAGTCCGAAAGGTGACTGTCGGCTAGTGTCATCATTGAGAATACCAAGAATCCAATGCTATCAATTGTAACCAGGTGGGTTTCACTGGTTGACATGGCGGATCCTGTTTCTTTGGTAATGACAAAAAACAGGTTAAGTACTGAAGGTGAATTCAACTCTCAAGGACATAACACTGAGACATGGAGGGACAGCCTATGATACTAGATACTAATGGTATATCATATTATATCAATGCCATCTTTGACTGTGACAATTAGTATGCAGTAAGACAAGAGACAGTGAGAATCGTGCCAACCCCAAGGGTGATTTTATATAGATGTCCATTGTCATGTCAAGTAAGACAGGAGAATCATGCCACATTGAGAACGCTGAGGGTGATTCTCATATAAATACCTGTTGTCGTGTCATGCAAATCCTGATGCCAAAATATGTGGAAGAAGTTGGGAACATGTAAGTACCAGTTATTCTTGACAGGTTCTGTCAAGGTCGTTAGGGAGGTAACGTTGTAAGAATACAAACATCACACATGAAAAACGAACAAACAACATGGGAGGTAATATGATAAAATTAAAAACAGCAGTGTTGTGTGCAATGGTGCGTAGAGGAGGTCACTGACTTGCAATGATCAAGGGTATATATTGAATGTATTGTCTAAACTCTACATGGTAATGACACTGAGAATCACAGTTGAGGTGACAGCAGGATTCTCAATGTGTTGCCTGTTGACACCACTCCGCCCGAGGACTTTAATCCGAGTCATGGAAAATGTGTAATACCCTTGACAGATTCTGTCAAGGTCGCTAGGGAGGGCTCAGGGAACATTGTGAAATTATAAACATCATATGTGAAGAACATGGGAGATAGTAAACATTAAAAACAATGGTGTCATGTGCAACGGCATGTAGAGGAAGTCGTGACTCACCATTGACCGATGAACTTTCGAAAACAGTATTCAGTTCAACGGGTCTAGATAGTCAGGACTCAGAAAATATAAGGAGAGAGGGATGGTTGGGGGGGACAGGTGGGATGGAGTGCTGGTGGACCGTGGTGCAACAAGACCGTGATATTGGGACATGTCAAACATCTGGTGACATTAAATAAATATTAACAAGGGCCGTACAATTGAAGCCTGAAGGACAAGGACAAAAAACATACCTTGACATATAGTATAGTAATGACAGATGGATTGACAAGTTGACATTAGTGCGTTAATGATGATGATCAATCATGGTTGATATTGATGATTGATCATCAATTTGGAGAAAAAAAATATTAAATAACTCGGATGGAAAGACCAACTCCACCGGTGTACCAGTCTATCATAAAAATATACCTTGACATATAGTATGGTGATGATAGACAGCTTGACATTAGTATGTTAATGATGACAATCAATAATTGATGTCAATGATTGATCATCAATTTTGGAAAAGAAGAAATAACATATTAAACAGCTCGGACAGAAAGACCAACTTCGCCGGTGCACCAGTCTATCATTAGTATAGATAGTAGACAATATATCATTAATTATTTGTAGTCTACCATTGTAGGTGATATATTGTGTAGTACTGTGTGATATTCTACTGCTGGCTGAAGAATGGTCAACGAAAAATGTTAGAGTTCCTACTATTATTGCATAATTATTCGTTGCCCGTGTATTTACTAAATTCGTGTCCATTTGGAGGTGGCGGTGGGCCACACGGCCCTGTCTAAATGGACAGGTGGTGTGGGAACCACAGGTGATGATTTGCGATCTTTGTGACATCACAGTGTCACGTCACACATAGCTGAAGCGTCCTGCAGACACATGAAGACTCTCTAGTCTAATACAAGTGTCTGCAGGTGAGTAATAATAATGTTATCCTATAGTCTAGTCTAATACAAGTGTCTGCAGGTGAGTAATTAAGAAGTTATTGTATGTTCTAGTCTAATACAAGTGTCTGCAGTGTTTGTGTTATATCTCAGTCATTTCTTAACTGTTTCCTTTCATTCCTTCGTCATCGTGCTCGCCTCGTCGTCCTCTACGATCCTGCGCTTAGACACAGAAGACTATCGCGTTATCGTCCACAGAGGCTGAGTACATGGCTATTTCCGATTGTAGTCATCAGTCCATCTGGATCAGAAGCCTAATGACTGAACTTGGTTTGCATAACAATGAACCAATGGATATTTGTGGAGACAATATGGGCTCTCTCTTTATTGCGCAAAATCCTGCTGTCGAAAAGAGATCAAAACACATAGACATTATTTTCCACTTCATTCGTCAAGTAATTGATGAAAAGAAGGTTCAGCTCTATTTTATCCCAGGCACTGAGAACCCTGCAGATCTTCTCATGAAGAATCTTGGATGTGTGAAGTTTGAATACTTCCGTGATAACTATTACAGGTTGGAGTTTTCTAATCCCACATATAGCACTGCCAAGTGCTCAAATAATATGGTTCCAACATAAGGCACTTCATAGCTGCCATGTTCGTATTCAGGGGAGTGTTGAACTATTATTAGTTCTACAATGACATTCTCATATGGCATCACGCTTGACGAATATATCTTCATGATCCCTATCATGTGACCTAGTATATTCTCGCATGGACCACTGTAAATATGTATATAAACTTGTACTCCTGCATTATATACTTCAGTTCCTTTTCTACTAACAACCAACACCCTCAGTAAGTCCAGAGTCATACCTACCCATGTTTCATACAGTATGCTCTTGTTTTAACACTTATTGCCACTGTGTTGACATACACCAAGTTAAACAATTAAATTCCTTGCATCATAATATTTAATGAGTGATGTCACTTACTCTACGAGTGAATAAATGCACTTTTCTCTATCCTGCATCTTTCCTCCGCACTTTCACTTTTAGTGTCCTGTCATGCATTTCCAGTTATACTCTTTGACTCTATTAATTCCCTTCTGTCAATATATGCACTACCCTTTTCTTCATGCATATATCTGCATGTACATATACACCTATACTGCCTTTTCCTTAGCTCAAATCATCACCACAACATCAACATTTTCAATCAGAGGAAAAAAAGTACATCCACTTGTATTCATTCTATTCTACAACCCCTACTTCTGTTCAATTATACCATTGACTGACAATACCTAGAAGGGTCAGGTACTTTTGCACAAGGTTGCCAATGAAGTCGAATGAATAGAGTTGGAGCTCATCTGGTTCCCAATTATGTGTACCAATAATCCCAAACACATATCAAGTTAGTGGGGATAGCACCCATTGTCGTTAAACAATTAGGATCCACTTCATCCATTGCTTTAACTCCTTCTCCTTCCACTTCCGATTCATCCACCATAATCAACTCATGGATACACACTTCAAGCTCCCTACTCACATCCTTTGTATTTTCATGTGGTACATCAACTGATCTTATATGATTTCTATGACAAATACTCATACTTGTGTTTCAAGAAATTCCCTTAGCTTATTTTACTCATAGTCTTGAAGAAGGTGTCATACTGGGATTATGTTTCGATCATTATAATACCTACTCACTCCTTTGAGGACTCTACTTCTGATGAAATTGTGCTCAAAGAGTTAGGCTGGTTGTGAATAATATTTAGACTTCTTGGGAAGTGAAAAAGGAATTGTCTATGTAGAGTGAAATAGAAGAAGGAGGATAAAATTTGAGGAAGCTTGGGAAGCTGCGGGTCAATGGTTCCAAGATGAATGACAACTAGGGAGGAAATCACGTTGAATTAAATCACTTCAATGGTTGTTTTATTTTGAAATAATAAAGTACTAAATGCGCACAGACATACTGCTTTTTGTGTACTTTCCTCATCACCATTTTATTCTTTTTTGTTTCTTCTGAAAAGTCATTACATCATTGTACAGCACTACTACTAAAAACCATAGGGAAGATTTACAACTCGATTATTCTCTATTCTACCGAGGACTGTAAATTATAAGTTATATATGATTATGGTCTTTCTTCTCCACAAGTCAACATTCCTTTTGTGCTGTACAGCTGTTCCGATGACTCTCTATAGTATGTGCGCGCAGATTTTGAATGGCAGTCGTGTCCGGAAAATTATCGATGAAGAAATAAATAGTGGGGTATGTCCTTGAAAAAATATTATTAATATTTGAAGTGATGGTGATTTTAGGCGTACCACAAAGTCTCGAATAGTGTGAGAAAAGTTCTCAAGGATAGGTGCAATAACGCATATATGATCACCAAGACGGCATGTAATGCTATCCCCACATAGTGATGTTGTTAAAGCACGATGTATGCGTATGCATCAGATGGTTGATAGAAGGGAATCAATGGAATATTTCAAGGATTTGATTTAGACCCAAGTAGCGAGTGGAAAGCATGACAGAACAAGAGCCAAAGGGGACATTGCCACAAGGAATATCGGATGCTGTGCTCAAGTATTCTGAGAGATGTATTGAAGGCTGGTGTAGTCGATGGTAAAGACAGAGAGAGAGAGAGAGAGAGAGAGGGAGAGTTGGATGGTAGCGCATTTATCCACTCGTAAAATGCATTTCCAAATTCACCTGGCAGAGTAATCTTACACTCCCCAAGTTCAATGACAGAAGTTGAGAGGTTGGTGACGTCATTACAGACTTCAAAGATTCAACGCTTAGGCACTTAAGAACCCTGGTTTTAATTTTGAAATAATCAATAAATATATTATATGTTTCTTCATTCTCATCGTGTATATGGTAAATGCGACGAAGAAAGGTGAATTTATGCTTCAGCATAATTCAAATGTATGTTACAGTAACAGAAATGCCAAAAAAAGACTTTTACAATCATCACTCTGAGTTTCTGATTTCCTCCACGTTCAACTGATCACGTTTTCTCAGGAAAATAAGGTATATAAACCTCTTCCGACATAAAAAGAGTTTGAACTCGAACCTATATCATCACCAAGTTCAAACCAACTTCCAGTATATAGCCTTGGGTGAGATTATTTTAATGGTTTGTTATCTTGGTTCCATTGTCCTGCCTCTACTTACGACTTTACTTCCTCTTAGAGGGGTCATAGCATCGGATTCACCGGACGTATTGTGGGTCATCTTATCCAACTTACGAGATACTGGAACAACTACTCATTGCCAAACTTAGCTATCCACGCCGAATAGTACGGCTACTCAGTGAAGTCAGAAAAATGCTGCGTGATGCAAAAGAATTGGGCTAGTAAGTATGAATACATGCATATATGCGCTCTTGAATGCCTCGTTTGTTACTAAAATGGTTAAGGCTATCCCTACGAGATGATAATGTCCTAGTCGTGTTCTTGGATTCTTTTTGAATTACCAGAGTGAGATTGTTGCTTATCTTCTTGCTTAGTAGTAACTAGAAGAGCCTCAGACATTGGAAAGAGGCCCCAACACGGAACCGGTGTATAGGAAACAGGATAACGTGCGTTGTCTATTATGACATACTATCAAGGTTCAAATACTAATCACTTGTAATCCCAGGTGCGCTTTTCTATCGTCTGTGACTCTGTTATTTACCTGTATTGAAAATGTGGATCACGATCCAGATGTTCCAGTTCATAGGTGTATGTCCTCTTCTATTTGTCAGTCTTGTCATTCTGACATGTTGACAAACCCATCGGATCAAGCACTGCAAAAATGCTCCAATGAGCCCAGTCCCTAGTCACAGGTTTATGCTCGCAGTGCAAATAGACCTTATACTTCCACTGGGAAATAACTGGCACGGGTGCACTTTACAACGCAACTGGGACGCTTGGAAGAAGGACATCACATACCATCCCACAGGAAATGGCGCTATATCATACATACTCGACTCTGAACCACCAGCATCCACATCCAACACCAATAGTCACAGACTGTGTGTGAAGAACCACATGATGATATGGGGCTTCCTACAGAGTACAGTAGTAAAAGAAGAAGCGGAGGAATTTGATAACCTCAACAACGCGACGGATTTCTGGAAGATCTCAAACTTTACCCTACTTTTCGAATGATATATCTAATTCTAACTGTTCTCCGTTGACGTTTCTCATGGCAATCATTGATATATTTTGGGTAAAAGTTACTCCTACTTCAACTGCTGCGTTGCCTTTCAATCGAAGTGACCCCGTACATCCTCAAAATCTTTGGTCTTGTTCTCCTTTCGAATCTAACGTTCAAGTTCTTTGGGAACTTATACGACGCACATTAAATGTGTTCATACTCCTTTTCAATTCACTATTTTTTCTGAGGTCCAAAGTCGAGAGAGCTTAGTCTTAAGAGGTTGTATAACCCCAGTTTAGGAGATATGATGTTCGATTTGATGACAATATCGTCCGAATTATCATTTGAGACTTGTCAATGTTGAAGCACCATGCAGGCTTCTGAAACGTGATTTCGAATCTCGACTTTCTTTTGTCTGCACAAAATCAACCTCCATTTGAGAGGTCGTTATTTCAAACAATAAATTAATCACATTCACAATTTATTCAGATTTATATCATCGTCTAATGGCTCCGACCAAGCTCTGACTTCACATCGACCAGATTGCGACAAGTCGAATAGTTATCCTAAGAACAGTTTTCTATGGACTGAACACAAAAAATCTCATCCCAGACAGGGGTTTCATTGGCACGAGTGTGTTCTTTTATTCCATGAACAACCTATTAAAAAATCATATGAGGTTTGTTCAATACACAAGTGATAACAGAGAAGGATTTACCGCTTTGTCCCGTGTGCACTATAGGGGTAGCATACCGATTACAGATAAACTTGATGTCTAAAGAGTTCATCGTCTTTTCTGTTGTAGTGTTCGGATCCTTTCCGCTCCATTCGATGATATATATTCACTGTGCCAGTGACTTGGTAATCCACACAGATTATCAAGTACTAGCGAGTACTTATCTAACCTTTAC
Organism: Coprinus comatus; assembly: GCA_034638255.1. NCBI lineage: Eukaryota > Fungi > Basidiomycota > Agaricomycetes > Agaricales > Agaricaceae > Coprinus > Coprinus comatus. Next base: position 48,145 of record JAWPGT010000069.1, read on the forward strand.
TTTACTCGTGAGCGTGGCTCTCAGAGTAAAGTTTAGGTATGTCCTCGATAATCCAGTTAGATTATTGAGTCACCCACGCAGTGTATTGCGAGTTTGTGTGCATCGTGATCGAAGACAATATCAGCATTTTGTAGATAGGAATACCTGTGATCGAACCAAGAATAATGAAGGGCCAACATTTCCCTTCTCTTGTCGAATGGATGGGATGTTTTAACTTGATCTAACATCGAAGAATAACCCCGTGGAGTAAAGGTAGAACGATATTTAAACCAGATGGAGGCGAGGGGCGATACTACTTGATTGGAATCACCTATTTCCCCAGAACTTCCGTGCCTCAAATAGTCTGGGAGTAGATTAAACAAGACCTGTCTGCGTTTTTGTAGACATTCTGTATGCAAAAACATGAATATTGAGGATATCTCTTCGTCGAGTTCAAATGTTGCGGCTTCTTTGTAGTTGAGAATGGAACACAAAAATGGTTCATGGACCATGAAATCCAAAGGGACGGCTTTGAAGTCCAGAGCTGAGTTTGTTGATTGGATGTTGTGGTACCATTCCTCGACGATGTCCCGGAATCGTTGTATATTCATCTGAATGCGACTGTTTTTCCAGCTCCGTTGTCCCTGTTCTAAGATTGATAATATCTGTGGGCGGATCTCGTTCCACTCTAGGTGGTCATGTCAATATCGTGATAACATAAGATTCAAAAGATTACAAACCTCCATTGGTCAGTTTAGATGATCTTTGGAATGTTGGTAATTCCTCGAGTTTGAGTCTGAAACGTGTATATTCAAGAGATTTGAGAACTTTCTCTTTGTCCCATCCTGTTTCCAGTGTTCAGGTGGAAGTATAAGTCAGTATAATTCTTGAGGTTACAAAAACAGGAGGGTGAGCCATACCTATTTCATGAAGTCTTTCAAGAATACTGTAATTCCAGAAAGGTCTGTTAACAAAAATAATAAGCAGAGGAATTCATCACGTACGCCTCACGCCTTGCTTCTCGTTTTTTGCTTAGATCATCATTTCGGTTTGTTGCTACTCTGCTTCTCCATTGGTCGTATTGTGCTTCACCCTACCCAAATAGGATTTAGTGATAGAACGTGTTATCCTACAGATATTATATTCTTACGTCTCGTTTCATTGTAAATTCCTCTTTGAGTTGATTGAAGTCAAATGACGCTTTTAGTTTTGGGTCTGAGGACAACTGATCATCGAGTATCTCCGCAGACTTAGGATAGTAACGAGTGCATTGGAATTCTGAAAATGCATATAAGGGTTAGGTCTGTTGTAAGAATCAGGTGCAGGTGGTTTAACTTACTACTAGCGACATTGATATAGTGAGTAGAACAAGCAAGATCCCATGATGATAGACATGTAACGAAACTGTGAAATATATTCAATGGTATTCTTCTTTTAGATGATATATAGAGATCCGCTGATCTCTAACTCACAAATCCGATGTTTGTAGACACTTCTTGCATGCCTTGAATTTTAATCCCCAAGAACAGTGCTGAGCGCTACTGGCTGCCGCCACCTGACAGACCTACACTGGATCACATTGCATGTGAGTACTATGAATATCAGACTTACCATACAACGATTAACGAACAGGAAGCGAGTATATTGAGCATAATTGAGATCAGGGGGACATGGGGGTGGCTGGTTTTCCAATGATTTGTACACCTTGAAGTGCCAATGAGAATTTAGTGTCGATGGGACAAGTTCTAAATATATCAATCGTACCTTTTTCCACAAGAATTTCGCGCCTTTATCCATCACAATTGCACGAACGCTTTTGCACGACCAAGACAGGTGTAGAAGATCAACAGGTTCAAGCTCTCCAAATATTTCATATAAAATATCCAGAGGCATGTCGTTCATGTATTGTAAGAAACCCCTACGGCCTCTAACGTTGCGAAAGGGTGACGGTTCTACTAGTAGCGTCTTTGAAGCAGTAGCTAGCTCTTCTGTTTCATTCAAAGTCGTAGCGTCAAGTGCATTTGTTACTTGAATTGCTTTCTTGTTAGTGCGTTTTCCACGCGTCACTTTCATCTTTCTTTTCACTTCTTCTGTATGCGACGCGTCTTTATCTTGAACAGATTCTTGTATTTGAGCTTGAGTGGCTTCCGGGACTTGAGTATTCTACATGAGTCGAGATGACCTTCGAGTTACTTGTTCCATTAGAGTGTTGAAATGTTGAGCGTTTTGTACGATGTGCTAATTAATGTAGCTGGGGAAAAGACTGTCATCAGATAAAAGCAGTTCGGAATTTAAACCAGAACACACGTGTCAGGGGCGCTAATTCAATGAACTGTATACTGAGTCATAATTCATTATCATACACAATTCCTCCCTGCTATGTTAGATAGACTCGTTTCTATGTGATAGTGTTATGATCATTGTCGGACATGCGCGGCCATTAATGATATGACTGCCATATAGTTGTGTTCTACAATTGTTCATAAACTTAGTGACGGGAGTACACGTAGAGTTATATTTCTAATGTCCAACTCTCTCATTCATTCGAGCGGGGTCTTAAGATCTTACGGCTCGAGCGTTAACTCACAAAACTCCGAAGGAGCAATTTGCCTACAATGTTCTACGACCGATGGGTTCCATTTCCAACGTCTACATAAACGACAGAGGTAGTGGGATACAAAGTAAGATAATGACGATGGTAATGACGTAGTGACCAAAAGTGCAATATATATATAGCCAATGGAGCACAGAAATTAACAACAATGCGTCTTAACCTCCGCCAGCTACCACCTCTTGACTACACTCTCCAGAATGTTTCCATATCGCTTGGAACAATCGTCACCTCAATATCTTCTCTTGCTTTGACCCTTGGGGTTGCACTTCCTCTCAGCATTGTAAGGGCTTTCTCAGAAGTTGTTCCAGAAGATAATAGCAAGAAATCGGTCCTCATAATTGGTGCATCATCTGGGATCGGCCTCGAAGTGGTCAAGAAATATGCAGTAATGAATAATACTACCATCATCGCTGCCTCAAGTAACGCAGAAAAGCTCCGTTCTGCAATTTCATCTCTTGGGGATACTCGTGCAATCATTGAAATACAACCCATCAATCTCAAGAGTCCACCAAAAGACATCACGAGGGCTATTGAGCACATCGATTCTAGATTCGGACCTATTACCCATCTCTACTCGATTGCAGGTATCTCTAATCATCTCGACGAAGGGCAACCATGGGGTCTGGACGTTACAGAGGAGATAATAAAGGTTAATATCTCTGGGACGGTTGCTGCTGTTCTCACTGCCTACGAACTTATGAAGTCACGCTCTGCCGGAAAGATTGTAAGTTGATTGGGGTTAATATTTGGTGCATATATGCTGATTTTAAAAAACAAACAGTGTATGATAGGTTCTACGGCAGGATTCTTTGCCCCAGCCAACATGATATCTTATGCATCCTCTAAAGCCTTCATAAACACATTTGCTGCAGACTTGCGTTGTATTGCCAAACAAGACAATATCGAAGTTGTCAATGTTGCTCCTGGTTTTATTCGTTCCCGGATGACTGATAAAATGTTATCGCAACAAAGCACTACACCAAAAGCTGAAATTGCTTCCACTGAGGGTATGGCTAAGGCGATAGTTGATGGCGTAGAAAGAGGGGGTATTGATCTGATTTCTTGGCCATGGAGGCAGACTATCCTTACATACGCTCTACAAAGTGAGCACTGGATTTATTCTTTTTACTCGCCCTTTTCACTAAAATATATGTGCCTAGGCGTCAATCCTATTTGTGGAAATGCTGGACGTCTTATGACTTACGCAGCTCGCCTCACTGGAAAGAAGATCACTTAGAGTAGTTCGACCCTCTATAATAGTCTATAGACACTGTGTATGTGTTGTGAGAACATAATCGTTTAGATTTCAAGATTACAAAAATAGCCATATGTCATTTTATATAACATGTTGCAATGATTCAAGAGAAATTGCATACCAAACGTGAAGTTTTGATAGACCTTGTTGACAGATCCTGTTAATTATTACTACGACTTCTTTTGTTTTATGAATTGAAAGTTATATCCTTCTGAAAGGCCATTACATCTACCATCTACTACTACATCCACATACTCCCATCTCGCACCATAGTACACACCCTTTCCATAGTGGACTGCATACAAGTAGCGAGGGAGTAAACTGTGATGAAAAACAGCCATCTATCCGTCAATGAGCATCCAGGTTTGCTAAAAACAAATTATTGTCATGATTTTACAAATGTTGTGAAGCGCATATACTCACTCCAACCAAGCCCGACTATACCATACCAGTCGACAAAGGTTACACCTGTGCCAGTCTGAGAGATGAGGACACGTCCTCTATAATGACATCATAAGTGCTATAACGAAGAAGTTGTATATCTGCTAGTGATGATCAGTACCAAGTTGCTCGCTTTCGACCCACTCTGAAAAGAAAGGGGAAAACGAACAAGCTTACGCAGACAACGATCATTCAATATTCAATAATGCATATATTGATAGAAGGGGATTAATGGAAATCTCCGGACCGTATAATCGGGTGCACATGAGTAGACTCTGATTGTTGAGAGTGAATACCGACAAGGTGATACTGAGGTAGATTAACCAGGAAGTAAAAGAAGGAAGAAAGAGGACGGGGAAAGGAGTTTGAACGTGAAGGTTTAAATAGCAGTTTCTGCTGAGTGACGTCACTTCAAGCCTTTCGGAGGTCTTCCCGGGCATCCATTCATGCCAATGCTTTGGAGTTATATGCAAGTTATATGGAGTTGTGCGCCACCACTCGGCTGCTACGCGGTATACGAAGTTCTACATAAATACTCGCATGTGGTTGGTTTTCTTCTGAAAGGTCTGAATCATTGCATCAGCAATACTACACGGGTCAAACCATTGGTAAATATTTCCACAAACCGGAATGACGTAACTTGGGATGTATTCCCCCATAATTTTGTGAACAGAAATCATGAACATTGAAAATTTCTATAACATAATATCAAGTACTTCTAGAGAAAATCAGGAAAAAAGCATACTAAACGACAACTATATATATGCGAATGGTATACATGAAAAGAAGGAAATTCGGACGGATCCGGATACTTTCCTAGCTTTCTTAAAGTAGAGATCCAGAAAATTGAAATGCATAGTTGTCAGAAGCTATCACATTCACTCCCTTGTTCGAGCTTTTGTTTCTTCGAATTCGAAGTCAATCCAGTATTAAGAAGTGAAGCTCAAATCTCAACCCATGGTGGGATGAAAATGGTTGGATGTGTTGTTGGGAAATTTTGGTGGAGTTGCCACTGGGCGTTTAATATTGTGACATATTGAATATTGAATGTACGATGATTTGGCATCACTTGGTGACCTCAAGGTAGTTGACTCTGTTAAATTGCAAGATGTAGCTTCTTAGCCTGGGCGTCTGAAGCGTCCCCGACTCCCCATAGTAATAATACAAAGTACTCAGTGCTCAACGTACAACATTGCGTTATACAAGTTGACGGGGTTCAATTGATGGTGCATCGACTGATGTTCTGTAGGGTTTTAATTAAGGAATGAGATGAAAAAGTAGGAAGATTATTGAGGAAGCAGTTAAATTACTCAAGGTATAAAAGATAACTAGGCTATTAAATCACACAATGAAGAAATAATCTACTATAGAAAATCACGCAAAATGGTAAGGAAGGTACCCTGTATCACACGAAGAAAACATGCGAAAAAACACAGATGAAAAGTATGAAGAAAATTCCAGTATCCAAGAGGAGTCTACATACAAAAATCACGCAAGATTACGCAAGGAGCCAAGAGAAACCACATAAGTCAGACAAGAGAGAAACAAGGCGTAAAAAGTGGGCGTTGAAAGAGAGAGAAGGATTTAGAGATTGGGAACTCATGAAAGGAAAATTAGACGGGCTGGAAGAAGTGACTATGGAGATACTATGAGCACACAGAAGCCCCTGGATAATTGTGTTGTTTACTTACTGAGAAATCTTCGAGGATGCCGCACAACCGGTAGCCAATGGCCATGAATGCCGCAGGAAGCATGAGAGGTTGTTACAGCGGCGGTCTATGAGATAGATATGAGGACTATCGATAGGCAATCGATGGATGTGAGGGTGAACGGAAGACTAAGGCCATACGTTATCACCCATTGAGCCACACATCGTTAGAGATCATCGTCTACAAAGCAGAGTGAACAGTAAAGTGAGTTTAACGGGTCTCAAAGGTCGAAAATAGGAGATGATTGACTCACTTGTAGTAGTAGATTGTCAAGCTGTGAATGTGATAAGATGATAGAATATATATACAGCCTTTTAAGCGATTTTACACTTTGTTCTTGTTTGACATTTCCCAGACAGAAACATTCATAACTCGGGATTAAACAGCACACCCTCTTCTTAGATCAAGTCAGCATACCTTTATAGGTCAGACCTCATGGAAAATTGCTGTTATTTCTGCTCGAAAGGAGTGAAAGTGGCACAGCTTATGGGCCATGGGTGGCTTGTGCTGAGCGTTTAACAGCTACACAATGTAGTGTTTCACATCGATGCGATTGATCTTAATTGTTCTGTTACAGCCTAGAAGATTCAGCGCACTAAGCTAAGCCATTGATTAGGGCGATGAGGGATGAGGGAACACTGGTGCAACACCGAAAATACTTCAAGGGACGTGGTGAGAAAGTTTTGAGTTGGCCCCCAGAACGTGAGAAAATAATTTCAAATCCCGAAAATTCATTTTTACTGGAAAACTTATCCAGGGTCAACATTTCAACTGCATTAATCATACTTGTTACACAAGTTTTCAACCTCGCATTCCAAATAAAATGCAACAAGTAACTCGAAGGTCATCTCGGCTCAAGCGGAAGATCCAAGTACCAGAAGCCATTACCCAAGTTCAAGAACTTATTCAAGACGAAGATGAAGAACTTGAGACTCCCGACGTGTCAGATGTTGAGGATGAAGAAGAGGAACGGAAGACTACGCGTAAAAAACGCAAGACTAATCCTAAAACAAAAGCACTTGACGCGGCGACTCTTAATGAAATGCCAGGTGTTAACAAACAGGAACCGTCTCCCTTTCGGAACGTCAGAGGACGTAGAGGATTCTTACAATACATGAACGACATGCCTCTTGATATTTTATATGAAATATTTGGAGAGCTTGAACCTGTTGATCTTCTACACCTGTCTTGGTCGTGCAAAAGCGTTCGTGCAGTTGTGATGGATAGACAGGTAAAATTCCTGTGGGAAAAGGTACACTGTGACGTATTGTGAATTGTCAGACCAATCCTCATTGTTGCCCATAGGCCTACAAAGCATTAAAAGACCCGCCGCCTCCATGCCCTTCTGACCTTAACTATGCCCAGTATACTCGATTTCTATTTGTCAATCGTTGCATGGTGAGTTTTTCTCCTGACTTCATACAATGTGATTTGCTTATGGGATCAGGTATGTCAGGTGGCTGCGGCCAGCAGCGCACAGTATTACTCCTGGGGATTGAGGTTTAAGGCGTGCAAGAGGTGTTTAAAAACCACGCAGTGAGTGGTACATTTGAGGGAAAAGCCTAATCATCATTGAATGTTTCTCAGTTTCACCACTTATGTGTCAAGTGGTGAAATTGCCACGTATCATCACCATATCCGACCGGGTAAGTTTCGGGGGGACTACCGGTTGCATAACTAGGTCCATGCTCTTACTAACCTGTTGATTCTTCAGGGGGTAAAATCAGATATTATTTGAAGTTTGTCGAGGAGGTTGCCCATAGCTACGTGGAAAATCCTCAATCGATCAACGTACAAGAGCTTAGTGAGGATTACCAACGGAAAGAACTAGTGAGACTTGGTCTTTCACGATAATACATTGTATTAATAAACATAGGGTGAAGGGGATTATAAAAAATGGAGAAGGCATCTGGATTTAAACAGAAATGAAGTTCTAAGCCAAAAATGTGAAGCTAGGCGCGGGGCGTACGTGAAGCATTCCACATCATTTGAACATCAATTGACATTCTCCTCCACATTTTTTAACACAGTATCCTCCAAAAACTTGATGAAATAGGTATGACTGTTTATGAGAAGGCTCCTTTTTTGCTTAATTCTAGAATAGGATGGTCGACGGAGATGGTTGTGAAATACGCTGAGCACACAGAATTTGGAGTCAATAATTTGCCTACATTCGGAAGGTCGTCCAAATTAACTCAAGGAGGTTTGTGATCATCCAATTCTTTGAGCGTCACGAGCCGTTAACTTAGTACTTAGAGTGGATTAAGATTTGTCCAGAAATACTACCAATCCTGGAAGAAGGCAAGTTGAACTGGCAACGGAACGCATTCTTAAAAATGGCCAACAATTTCGTGCCACTTTTAAACAATGGTACAACGTTCAATTCCAAAGGCTGGAACTGGACGTAGATTTCCAAGCGGTTCCTTTCGATTTTATGATCCACGAACCATTCATGTCCTCGATTCTCAACTATAACGAGGAAGCAACATTTCCCCTTGATGAAGAGACAGCTTCAACATTCATGGTTTTGCACACCGAATCTCTCCGAAAACGCAATCAGATTTTGTTTGATCTACTCCCAGAAGACATGAAACAACAAGCTAAAGCTATGAATGATCCTTATCAAGTGCTACGCCTCGCCTCTGCCTGGTTTTCTAGGGATAATCTTCTCACAGATTATTCCGCGATCATATCCAATATCAGAATACCTTATCTGGAATTGGATGATACATGCGAGATATTGAAGTATCGAGAATACTTCGATAATACAATCGACAACCTCAATCTCTCGTTCAGTTACAATTCACACAACCTCGCAAACTATCTTATCAAAGCCAGTAGCAATAACCCGAATATAACGATGACAACGATGACAAGGGACGTGCAGTCTTCAGTTGTAAAGATACACTGTATTCGTTGTACCCATCATCCCAACATAGACGATTGGTTTCGTGTAGTGAGTATTTCTCATCAATGTGCAAGCATCAAACAACATTAACTTTTGTGTATAATAGATTCACCATGGCTATCAGCACGCTCGACCGATTATGGACGAATCTCAGCTTTCCTGGGATGGAATGTTTTCTATTGAGACAAAACCAGAAGCCAAATTGTTGCCTACAGTCTAGTCGATGTTACCTGGGGTTGAATACTACTTGATGTTACTAATTCCAACAATATTGATTATCTTCCAATCTTTTCCAATCCATGTTAACATCGTTACTATCCGAAATTATAATGGGGGTGTTAAAGCTATGAGGAAGCGGATCCCGAAAGGTCTCCTCCAGGTCTCATCACTTCATGAAAATGAGCAAGGCGTGGGAAACTGCGCTTAAATTCCTAAAACGAATTTAATCCTGTTGTTGTCAACCACCTTAATCATATCACTTATTACACGATTTTTCAACCACACATTCCAAATAATGCAACAAGCACGAAGGGAAAATCATTTCCACACCAAGCGGAAGAATCAAGTACTAGAATGCACTGGTCAAGTCCAAGGTACAAGAACCTATTCAAGATAATGACGCGTCCGACGTCGAAAATACTGGAGAAAAAGAAAGAACAACGCGTGAAAAAACGCAAGACCAGACATGAATTTGACTCGACAACGGCATTTGAAGCACTAGTTACTGTTGCAAAGCAGCAAGAAGCATCCCTGTTTCACAATGTTAGAGGTTGTAGGTGTAGGGTACATGAATGACATACCTCTTGACATTTTGCATGTAATTCCCGGCGAGCTAACCCATCAATATTCTTTATCCAAAGTATTGGTGCAATAGAGCATTGAAGCATCAGTTCGCCTCCATGTCCTGCTAGCTATTCTTATTTGTCAATCGTTGTATGGTGAGGGTTCGTTGCTGACTTCATACGATGTCATTTACTCACGAAGGTAGCAGCTTTTGTCTGGTAGCCACACTGCACAGGCAATGGCGCTTACTGCTATTCCTGGGGATTGAGGCTTAAAGGATGAAAAAAGTGTCTCTTGGAAACGTACGTTACTCTCGAGTCTCAGTATATTCGATGAAATCAAATACTGAATATTTATCAGTTTCATACCTGATAAAGACGTACACGCTAAGATGTATGGTCACTGTGTCTGAACAAGTAGGTTTGGATGTTTTGTATACTCCCAGGTCTCACTTTTAAATACATATTTGTTTTCAGGTGGTCGTGGTACCTATTATCTGAAGTCTTCGAGGTTAAGTGCAGTATAAATTGTGGGACGATCGAGCATTTCTATTATTCGAAGAAGCACCATTTCTCAGAGATGATAATCACCAGGCTCATGAGTCGCGGTCTATGGACGTCTACTCCAAGGTGCAGCCGACATCCCATCCAAACAACCTTCTCTATGTTTTTCGTGCGATTATGAAATTAGAAGGGTCCAGACCAACTTTCGAAGCGCCAAGATAGTAACCCAATTCACAAGCATGTATATAATAAAGTGCGTTATCATTCTACGAAAGCCACTATCCCAAATTTTGTAATTCTTCCTGGAGTTAAGCACTCTTGTTCGGCGAGTCAGATAATCAATCAAAGGGATATAATAATATTGTCTGTGTGTGTAGTAATGAATGAACAGCCACCTACGATGTGGGTGAGGAGAACCGAGGCCATTACATTTTTCCGAGCGAATTTGAGTAGGAGAAAAAGGGAGGAAAAATATAAGGCTGTTGGTATCCGGGCGGCACATCGATTGGATGAGCATGAAGGCTCACCCAGTTGGAGAGGGAGGAAGCTCCCAGCCGACATCGAATCATCGGCGTGTCGGCTCGCCCAGAAGATGAGGTTCGGACCTCTGCAGATTGTGTTCGGGTTGTTTCTGGTAGTGGACCATTGCATTTGAGGTGTTTGATGAACTTTGTGTGGTTCCAGTTTCTCCAATGGGTAGCTTTAGATTGCTAATGTGGAGGGGAACTATGTCTTCTGCCGATCTCCAGTATTTCAGGAAGGCGTCTGATGACCAGTGTCCAGTCGTTTTGACTACATCTGGGGGAACGCCAGACAAGAGGAGTTGTGTTGTGCCTCCGATTCTGAAGGAATGTCTGGTGCAATTTTTGTGGCCGGTCTTCTTCCAGATCTCGTTGCACTTCTTGATGAACCTGTGCTTGGTGAGTGTTATAACCTGGTTTCCTCGCACAAATGAAAATAGGGGGGAGGATCTTGGCATGTTGGCGGTTTTGTCTAGGAAATTTTTCATTGCTTGAATCGGGTCAGTCTCTGGTGAATGGATCTGTTTTGACAAAACTACGGTTTGTCCTTTTCTGTCGGTCTTGGTTTTGGGGATGAAAAGGTTCCATGACATCTTCGAAGGTTGTGTTGATGTTTCGATGTCGTTCTTTGAAGGTCGTTCGGTTGTTGATAGGTCTTGGCCTGATGTTGGTAATAGTTCACCGAGCCTGCATTGTGCCCAGAAAGCCGTGCAGGCACAAGCTAATATGGCTATGTCTTCAGTGTTGTTCATGTGTAGATGTTTCGCCAAGGATCTGAGTGCATCAAATGTGACGTGTCTCTTCCGTGTGTGGCCGGTATCTCTGGGTGCGAGGTTCTTGCATCCTTTCAAAACTTGTTTTAATCTAGAACCGCCATGCCAATGCCAGTCGTTGAAGGTATGCCAGGCCTTCATGGCGGAAATCCGGCTATTGACTGCTGTTGCAGAGAGGGTGCCTAGGGATTTGGTGGCGAAGGCACATAGTAAATACTCAGATGATGGTGTTCGTTTCTCTGGGGGAATGCCATGTGTGTCGCAGAATTGGTGAAATCTTTGAATTGAACGTCTATAGCCATTAGTTGTTGAAGTCGCCCAACTATGTTTCAGGGCTTTGATGATGTTCATGTCAGTCTCCGAGTTGAAATCACTGGGGCCTACTAGGGAGGATGTTCGTAATGGGATGATCAGTCTCTTCTTCTGGGTATCTATGGATTGTAGAGACTGAGTGGATGGGATGAAGCGTGGTAGGAAAGGAGGCATTGCTATTAACAATAGACTGGTATGTAGGTTAGTTTCGCTACGGTGCTATGTGTATGTCAAATATGTCGTGAGAAAAGAATTATGTAATAAAGTTGTCATCGGTGAGATATGGATTGAGAAAAGGAGTCATAATAAAGGAGTCTGTGCAGTGAACAAATGAGACTGGGACTAAACCTCTGGAAGGTTTGTCTGCTAAGTTTGATTTGGATTGGACATATACTGATGTTAGCCACAGGGAGTTGACCCAGAGAAGCGTTGTGATATGTTGGAGAATGAGATTTTGCTCATGACTCCGGGATTTTCCGTTATTGATTGCATCGATAACACCTGTGTTGTCTGATTTCAACACAAAATGAACGTTGCTGAATTTCTTGTGTGCTGCTAGATGGAGACCGCATTCAATCGCTACGATCTCGGCCCAACCAATTGTGTGTTCTCGGTGATCATTCCACCCTCTCTTTAATTTCCAAGATTTCCATTCACTCCCGAAGATCACGCCGATTCCCCATGATGTGGACGCATCTACCCAAAATTCTATTGGAGATGGTGGGGGTGGTGGGAGGATCTTGGAAGGATGTGTGGTATCTTGTAAGTTGTTGATCCACCAGATAGCATCGTTCCTGACAGTCACATTGGGGCTTCTCTTAGCAAAGGGTGATGAGCTTCTGGATGAGTGCACGAATCTTGATAGTGCGGGTAGACGAGATCTCCCATCAGGGAGTGCTAAGGAGCAGTGAACCAGGGTGCCGAGTAATGTTTCGGCATCGCGTTTCGTGAATTTCTTAGAGGGATCTGCCCAGGGTGACAATCTATTTAAATATTTCATTCGTTTGTCATTCGGAATGCTGATGGTTTTGGATTCCAGGTCCCATAGGAAGCCCAGGTAGCGGAAGACTGATGCGAATGGAACTGTTTTCGATGGCTTCCAAGGCCATCCTAGTGGTTCTGCAATTTTCTCAATGAGATCAAGGTCATATGTGTACGATTTTGGTTCAGGTGAGCAGTTTTCAAGTTCTTCCATGAGGTATCTTAGAAATAAGAAATCATCTACCCAGTTTTCGCAGGGGGATTTCGTGTGTTTCCAAATAATTTCGGACATTGCGTCTGCTAGTCTTCCGAACACGCCTCCAGAACTGCTTGCCCCGAAGGGAGCGCAATGGTCAATGTAGAATTTATTGTCCCACGAAACAACAAAGTACTTTTGTTGGGCTGGTGAAATTGGGCAGCATCGGAAAGCTGCGTCAACATCCATTGTTGCAGCTTGGGTTCCTGGTGGGGCCGTTTCTACCAGTTTGTAGATCTTGGTGAAGGTGCCCCAGTTGCAGGTAAATTCTTCTGGGTCTATGTCTGCATTTACTGACTTGACTTCTTTGTCATTCCTCGGGAATGAGAAGTCTTGTATGACCCTGAATTCGTCTTGGCTGTTAGCTTTCGGGATGGTTCCGAGGGGGGAGGAGCGGAATTCCCCGATTTTTTGACAAAGTTGTGATTTTGAGTATGGGCCGCTGTAGCGACTGGCGGTGAGTTCTTTTTTGATGTATTTTTCAATGACGTTGGGGTGGTCTGTGGCTGATTTGTGGTTTCTTGGGGTGTAGGTTGATTCGATTGGGGTTTTGACTCCCATGTCGAAACTGGATTCGATGCTGGATGGAACGTCGGGAAATTTATCTATTAGGTTGAATTGTTGTAGTATGTTTTTCCATTCTTTATGTACAAGGGGAGTGATCACTGGGAGGGTGTCATACGAATTTGCAGGATTGCGCTCCGTGATCGGTTGATTGGCAAAGTGTGCATTGGTGGACTCTGTGGTCTGTGGCTGGTGGGTGTTGGCATCCCACGACTCCGTTGAATTTATAACAGTAGAATTTTCTGTAAGCGCAGGAACGTAGAGGACGACGAGACGGACGCGACGACGAAGGAATGAAAGGAATCAGTCAAGAAATGAGTGAGATATTAAGCAAGTACTGCAGACACTTGTATTAGACTAGAGAGTCTTCATGTGTCTGCAGGACGCTTCAGCTATGTGTGACGTGACACTGTGATGTCACAAAGATCGCAAATCATGTACAAGTCCCAATCAACAGATAATGTCCAACCACAACTCACAGAAGTGCTGACCTTAGGGACTGTCTAGAGCAATCCTGACATTTTCCTTCATTGTCGAACCTGGTGCCTTTTGGATTTGGTCCTGGCGGGAGTAGGATTGGGTTGCCATTGACCATGAATGATGATGTGCAGATGATGGATTGGTGGTTCCGATCTCCGCAGAGAAAACACCGACCTGGTTGTTTCCAGGTATTGTTTGTGTTGCTCAAGGGTCCTTGGTTCTTTCAAAAATTGTTGGGATTTTGTCGTTGGTAAGGATTGTATCATTGTTGTTGGCATGAAGGTCCAACTTGATATGGATTGTAATTGTTGTAGGACTTGTTGAATTGGTTATTTTGGAATGTGGGGTTGTTGTTCATTGGTCTCGGAATTTGAGCATGGAGTTGACTGTTGGCTTTTTCTAGACGTGCATATATACACTGTGACTCGGCTGTTTTCCAGATTTTTTCCTGGAGGGCAGCCGGGTCTAAGGCATGTTGACGGCTTTGCTTTCTGACAGCAATGTTGTATGTTATCCAAATGTCCCAATTTTGGGATTTGTCATTAGCTCTGAGTATGTGATCAAAGTGGGCAATCCACATTGTATACAATTTGTGGGAGTTCATGGATTTAATCATGTATAACAAACGGCTCCATGCTTGATGCCACTCTTCAAAACTCAGTTTCTCCTCTTCTGCCTCATTGAGAGGTTTGTCCGTCAATGTGAGATTCCCATTGTTGTCCATGCGAACGTCTTGGCTGGTGACGTGGTTGGTAGCTCTGGAAAGACATCTTCTGTCTGTGAGATATGTCAGGGGAATGTGTGTTTCCCAGCCCCGTCCTTTCCTGAATCTGGCCCAGATGCTATCAGGGATCTCCACTGGTGCATCATTACACTGTTGTCCAGGTGTAAATTCAATGTAGCCTTTTTGTTCATGTTGGGTGACGATATGTTCATCATTGTCATTGACATCATGGGGCGGTATATCTATTTTGGTTTGTGAACGGTTCATGAGTAATTTGGTTTTGAAATTGGTGTATATTGGGAATAAAGGGGACAACCGTGGTTGGGTTTGTTGACCCTTGTAAAGGGGTGGAGGACCTCGTAGGTCGTGTATATGTGTGCATTCGAAAATAGTAATTTTCGTATCCCTTGTTCTGGGATATAATCTGCTCGTACGCAGTACAATATATGTATGTGTGATATTATTGTGGCCCGTAGGCTGAATACATGAGGTACTGCAGACAAAATATCGCCCGTGGGCTAATGGTCCGTAGACATTTGGATTACCCCCGTACGGGCTCCAGTGTAATATGGGATGAACGAGAAAGGAGGATTTGACTCACGGTTCGCATCCATGGAGTTTGGAATGTCAGAGGGTTGGGTTGGACCGCCTAATGAGGTACCTGCATTCAGTGATGGTTTGTGTTGGGATCTGTTGCTGGGGTTGCCCAGTGTTGTAAATGGGTCTCTTGGGTTGTTCTCCGAGGATGGTGTTGTGTTGGGAATGTTGGGGGGTTGTTGATATTGATTTTGAACTTCCTGGTTCGCCATGGATTGTCCAGTCGTCGTCTGATTCTGGGGCTGGGTAGGTATGTTGGCCCTTCTCGTTGGACGAGGTGTATTTGTTGTTTCTGGGGGTAGCTCAGTCGACGAGTTAGAATGGGTCGAAGTGGGGCTGTTGGGGATTCCTCCCCATTCGGATTCTTCAGATTCTTCGGAATGGTCAGTGGTTGGGGCTGCAGGCCCTCGTGTAATGCGGGGTGTCCGGTTTCTCGGATTAGGTTCTGTGATGTTCGCTCTTGATGCTCTTGGTCTGATGGCTGCAGGCCTGCCGGGTCTCCTGGGTCTTGGGAAGAGTCCGGTATATATTGGGTTTTCTTTGAGTTGTGGAATTTCGTTGAAATAGTTCTTGATGTTCCTTCTTAGGGTGACTACTGTGAGTCTTGGATTGTTCTCTTCTTCTGGGAGTTTGATATAATTTGCTAAGTCGAGTAGTTGTCTCTTGTTAAGCGCAGATAGTGGTCTTGTAAACCTTCGCATGTGAGTTTCTTGACTTTCTGTCTGTCTTGTTCCTACGTTGGTTGAAGTAGTGTCGTTGTCTTCCATGGTGAATTGGTGATGCATGTTTTTAGGGATTAGTTAGCAAGAAAATGGATTTCACAGATGTGAGAACGAGGACGTATGGTAGTAGATGAATTAAAATTAAAGTGAGACGCAACTGAGCTGTTTGAGGCACGTGACTCTTTCTACAAGAAAATGCATCTGACGAAGTCAGATGCTTCACACAGCTACTAAGGGTAAAGGGAATGGTTGAAGAAGTATTTTTGAGATCTGACGCGGAGAGATGAGCATTTTCAATTGCGCTCTACAGTTGTTGAGGGAGTGGCGATGACAGTGGGGTAGGAGTTTGTGCCTGAGGTGTTTAGGGTTTGTTTGAGGAGATATGGTGCGCACTATCTTCCCCATCATGGATTCGACCTACTCAAAATGGAAATACTGGGCGCTCGCATTGCATGATGCTTCAAGTTTATGATTAATGACTAGGTTGTTGACGATAATTATGAGGTACGTTTCCTTCAAGTTCATCCTGGCCTGGGGATAACAAAATGATGACCTAGCACTATTAGATCTCTTATTCGTACCAAGTGATAATGTTGGGAGTGAAAATGCGTCCAATACGCATCTCAAATAAGTCAAGTAAGAGTATGATCATTGTGATTGTGCAAGAGTGTACTACCACACAACAATGCTAAATCATTCACGTGAAATCACTGACATACCGCTGCAATGCTCGAGTAAAGGAGAAACAGAATTCATTTTGACCAAGCCTTCAGTACTCCAAGTCTGATCCATCCTCCTCCTAATCATTTGAGTGGATTCATAAACGGAAAGCGGATGCCTCAGACAATCTCCTTTTCATCGTGTTTAAAATAGACCATGGCCGATGCATAAAATGGTTGGGGTCAGTGGACCGGTGAGATTCATTCACTCTCGCACTCGAACACATATATTCTAGCACTATGGCACCGCAATTCACAGGAACGACCATCATATCCATATCTTCAACTTCATCGTCGTTGTCCGCTTCTACCGTAACTTCCTTTGGTACGTTTACAGGGGGGCAACCGTCTGAGCAACCCGTGAAATCAACTCCCCCCGGTCGAGTCCCCTGCGACCTTCCGTTTTTGGATGGGATACTTGTCACGCTAATGAGGTTGACGCAATTATCTTGATTATAGTACACACACATACAGCACACATGTGGAGGATCTGACGCACAGCGTCAGATGCGATGTCTTGAAAGGAGATTCACGTGACCTAATTGCAACAGCGCGCACCTGTGGTTCCCACATGTGCCCTACAATGGTAGGTGGTATAGCGGTCCCTTGCCACCTCCAAGCTTAGACAAATTTAGTCATTCTCCGGGCTCTGAAAAGGCTTGCAATACATTGGAAACTTCTCAGATTCCAAGCACTGCCCTTACAGACTGCTGTTATCTCTCACATCCTTATCTATGATCATTGATCAATCATTATAATCATCTCATGAGTCGTGACTCGTGAGTTACAATTCATGACCTTGCACACTGTCATATATAATGCTTAATGTACTATGTTTTATGTTTCTATCACAGTAGTTATGGCACGTAAATGTTTTCCTTTTTCTTTCTTAAGTTATGGATTAATAAGTTAATGGTTAACATGTTTTACATTGAAAATCAAGTGTATATCTACTGTATATACTATATAAACAGTTCTCTGACAAACTCAATGAGTGACGGAAAATCAAGTAGAGCACGTATAGTATAGGCCATCTATACCACGGGCCATGATGTTGCAGCTTACCTGCTCTCCGTGATGATATTCCAGGCTCTTCAAAAGATACTACAATAGGTAATTTTTCATCGAAGAATATTTCCAGGTTATCTCCACTGGCCTTGGAAGTTGGCGCGCCCATAGCTGTGGCGTTTCATCTCAGGTTAGTACAATCATATATTTAGACACTGACAACTGTTAGTAATAGTATTGGACAGTGGACGGTACTCTGTCGCACTCACAACTCACAAGCTGAGTTTCTGACCCAATTGAAACCTGAACTTTAAGACCTACAAACGACAGTCAACTTGGTATATTAGCACTAATAGTATCATTTGGTGTTCAAAGGTTATTGATTGATGATCATCGATCATTGCATAATGGGTGGTATGTTCAACCCAAATTACATCTAAATATAAATACATATACTATCTATGAACTTCATTCGAGTTTAGCATGGGCCTGTGAGACCATACATTAATTACGACAGTATTGTTTCAGACTATGGTAATGTATTTACCCACATCCATTGTCCAATATGGTCAACCATTAATATTATCATTCCGAGAATAGTATACTTACAGTCAGGTTAAAAATAAAATGAAAGTAAGTAGTAACATTGCATATGAAATGATATGTCATGTATATTAGAGAACTTCCATTATCTAACAGGAACCCTACGACCATTGATACGAGAACTCCGTCGAATCTGGTCTTGATTCTCCTTTTCTTTGTATGGTCGGGGTGGAATTTTCAATCGAAAGAAGCCACTGCTTGTAACATTGGAAATGGTAAGAGATTGGCTAGTAGCAGGTAACATAACATCATGGTCAACGTTAGGCGAAGTTCCAATATGTGGAAAAGAAGATGGAAAATGGATCCCCCCACTCATCTCCGAGACCATAGCTTCATCATGTTCAGTCATGACAGGAAGTGGAATATTGGGGAGAACCAATAGAGCGGGATCAATGTCGTTGGAGTCCAGCATCGGTGATAGAATGAGGGTAGAAGGGGAGATAGCTTGAAGACTCAAATCAACGCCACTGTCATTCAAGTTCATCTCCGTGGTTATACTTTCAGCAGTAGGAAGTGGAGAGTTGGAGAGAGCCAATAGAGCAGGGTCAATAACAAAGTTTGCCAGTGAGATAACAGGTGCAGCAACATCGGTTACCATGTCCTCCAAAGGCAATTCCACACTGTTGGTAACAGGAACGTCCAATTCAATGACATCGGTGGCAGATGGGCTGGCATTTCCCGGGGTGATATGAATATCATCGTCAACCATGTCGTCAATGGAAGGTTGGACAGTATTCCTCAATATGTTAGCGGAGGAAAAAAGGGTGCCAAAATCGGGTTCCGAAATAGAGGCAGTAGCAGTATCTGGGATATTGTTGAAAGAGGTGGGGGAGGTGGGACATAGTTCATCGTTGTCAGTGTCACTGTCCACAAACTCCGAGGAGAGTTGAATGCCTGGTGGGAGTTGACGAGCAGCCGCTGCTTGACTCTTATGGGTATTTTTATCAGCACGTTGTTTACGAGGAACTCCAACAACACCTCCTGCCTGTCGAATAGAATGGATGTTGGCTTTGTGAGCCTGAAGTTCATCAGGCGTCATGAACTGCCAAAAACATGTCTTCGATTCCAAAGCATCCTTCAGTTGTTGTAGAGCTTGGACAGTTGGGAAGTGAGTAGGACTTCCGAATGGGATGTTGGTGGGCCAACCAACAAGCTGAACACGATATTTGATGACAATTCGGTCATCATAATTATCATAGTTCATCCTGATATCATCCTTCCCCAATATTGCTTCTAAAATATTTTTTTAGCAAATTGAATGTATATAAGGAACAAAAACACATACTCAATCCGTTCAAAATATAGTCGCGACAGTCTTTTCGGAGAGTCTTATTATTTTGACAGACACCTTGATCTAATCCAAGTTCAGAAATGATTATATACCTCTAACAAAGCACACTCACTTTTCCTTTGGGTAATTGAAAAGCACTCCAATCGAGCTACAACTTCAACAGGATTATACCCAAGATTTCCCTTCACGAAACCTCTAGCATTATCGGTCTCATAAAATGATGGCTGGAAAGTATCATTCATATCTCCCCGACCAACCATAAACAATGACGATGCTCCAGTTCTGTCTGTCATATAAGCCATCTAGAATGAATTGAAGGTAAATCTCAAGCCTGAAGATGCCGAGAAAACAAACATACCTCTTGTTCAACACGAGCCACAACACGATTGACATCACGAGCAGCACCTCTATTATTCGGACGGGCTCCTCTTTGCTTGATGAAACGCCGGTGTTCTGCAATTTCCATGACCCGAACACGTTCTTCCTTTGAGAGTGTAACATTTTTCCTGTCGGCACGGTCCTTGAAAACAAAAGCTCAAAGCTCATGAAGCTTATACGCGTTACCACCAATGGTGTCTGACAAAATGTGTTAGCTAGGCCTGAACATGAAAGCAGTGAAGCACTGGTAGAATGAAAACTCACTGAGCTTATGCGCCTTTGCAGATACTTCTGCCTCGAGGAGACTCAATTTCTTCTGTGGTTTGTATGAAGAAGCATTGAGGATGGTGTTGATTACTCGCTCTTTAGGAACAGAAAACTTGTTGGCGAGTTCGAGCATTTGCCTTTTGTTCTCTTCTTTTAACTGCTCCATTTCCTCTTCTAGTGCCATTCTGTTCTCTTTCTGCTTTTTCCCTCGAAGTTCAATTGTTTTTTTTTCGGCATCACTTCGGTGAACTTGATTGCGGGAACGTTTGGATTGGGTAGGGTGATGAGGATTCCTCAACGCATGTGTTGCATCTACAGTAGATCATGTGACAGTCAGGTCGCATTTCTGTAAAAATAACTCAGCTGCACTTCAGTTGTTACTTACCTGTATCCTCACTGTCCATTTTCGTCACACAGGATATGCCGGAGAGGCTACAATGCAAATACAGGCAAGTGTCACTACCTCTCTTTATATTTTTCTCCAACGTCATAAGATGATAGATCTCACCTTCTTCCAAAATAGATCTATACGCCATAATAACAAAGCTCTAACAGCGACTGAGTAACAACCGCACTACCAGCAAGGTTTAGAAGAGAAAACGGGAGATTTTCAACTTCTTTATGACCGTGGTAGTTATCATGATCGTGCGAGTCTAGAATGCAATGAAAGGATGTGCGGGTTCTTTCCTTTCCATCAACTCCCCATGTCATCCCAAACCTACAGCTCGTTGTGTAAGTCACCGTTACTCCCAATAATTCCTGTTAATTTATTCTTTTTAGCAGATTACCCATTCATCCACAATGAACATTTGCCATCAAAGACAGTTGTGACCAACGACAATATTCACTCCATCGACAATGTTCTCCAAGAATCCATTGAAAGGAAAGATAAGATGGCTCGCCCCTCTCGGAATGCTGTACCAATTCAACATCCTTTCTTCCATCATCTCACTGGTCGCATTTCAAAGTACAACACACAGCCCAACTGGCTACAACATCCTTTAGGGCCAAATCCTCGCATTGGTTGGACCACGGCTTTGGGTGATTGCAAATGTGATTGCCAATTTGTCGCATATGTTGTTTATTCAGGACCAATAACAGGAGTTCACACTGTATGGTGAGTATACAATCTACTATAATTTATGCCAGTCTACGACGTACGCGTCTGATTAAATTTACTACACAGGGACAAAATCAAATGGATTAAAGAGAAAAAGTTGAACTATCGATTCAAAGGTTTTCATGCCCTGGAGGATGCCGAGTTTGCATTTGCTCAGGCTAGATATTTTCACCTACTTGGCGATTCAATTCCAGCTGACTGGAAGAACCACCACCTTATTGTTCCTCCACTCACCAAATGCAAACCGGAGAACAAGAAGCCGGAGAAGATGGTAAAGGGTCATGACTGGGGCACGTTGACCTTAGATGATATCAGTGTTACCCCACTCAAACCACTTGAACACCCCCCGGTTATTCAAGTTCCATCCAGTCTTCCGTTGCCACCGAGTTCTCGTATGTTTCGAAAACAAGTCAAGGCTGAGGTTGTACCCCTACCATCCATTTCTAAATCTCATTCACCGGGTTCCAGATCCTTCTCTGCTTCCAGAAATAATGTCACATTGGATCCAAAACCTACTTCCTCTCCCAACAAAGATATTTTGAACATGGATGCTATCTCTTTTTCCTCTCCGAGTCAGATCTCGTCTCCTGCTTCTTCCCTTTCTACATTCGCTAGCACCATGCTTGATTCCGCCACATTAGAACTACACGCCTCGCGTGCAAAGAATAACTCATGTGCGACTGGCAAAGTTGAGACTGATGATCTTGATACCTATTATATTGTCTGCATTGGTCGTCACCCCGGTGTCTATTGTGGATTGTGAGTGTTTGAATTGTTTTTTTTCTCGTTGCTCATTCTATCACTTTTTTTTCAGAAAAACTGCGAAGTTGAACCAGGGCAGTTGTTCCAACGGGAAAATTCTCAATGCTGGCAAGGAAATCGAAGAAGCAAATGTGATGTTTGTCGAATTGTTTATGGATAAGAAAATATTATCAACCTCCACTCATGCCTCCTCCCTTCGTCCTCATTCTACATATAACATCTCACTTCCTGTCCCGCCTTCGAGTGATAGGTTCTGGTGGGTGGTTCCAACAGGAACACGAGTAGGTATCTTTTTAAGCAGGTTCGTTCTTCTACTATACCACCTTATGAAATTTGACATTGCCCTCCCATTAGGCAAGTACCTGCTATGTTAGCAGGGCCATATGTCAATGAAATGATCAAGTGTGCTACATATAATGAAGCATGCGCATATTTTGTTGCATTGTATATGACTGGCGGAATAGAGTCTATAAGCGATATGTAGTTGTAAATGTACTTTGTTGTCTCTACCTTGAAATTGAATGCCGTGATTTATGTATTGATTTGATTGATCATCAGTTCCAGCTAATTAATTAATTATGGGTGACAGTATATCTTACTAAGGGAATCCCAAACATTGGCAGGGTCTTGGCAATTATCCCGCCCACAAATATCTATCTTGTTGTAATAGACTTGTATATGGATATTCTATCAAAGTACCATATATTATCAACGTGGATACTACTATGTGTGTTTCTGAAGGGTGCCATTTGCTCTCTTTGAACCAAACTAACCACCATAACATATGTAACGGTTGTAACTAAACCCCGAGATCTCACACCCAATACCATCTTTTATACTCTAGGTACATTTTAAAAGGAATGACATGGATATACTAATATTTGTAACACCATTTCTTCTAACAGACTTTTTCATTACACCCCACAGAAAAACATTCAAAAATATTCACAAATATTCACAAATGTAATATATGCTCTTTTGTATACTCAATTCTTCATGTTGTGTCGTGTTCAAGTACTCTACAATATTGGAATAGTTACATCTCTTTAAGTATGATACTCATCAAGGACAGAAATGAAATGTAAAAAACAGTCACCCAACTGAAACAGAAGACTGTATTCATCTATATTGCTATTGTGTCGTTATTTTGGTCTAATAATGTACACTTGAAAACATTATGGTAATTGGGTATCACAAATGCAAAGCTACACATATAGACAGAAATACAATGTTGTTTTTAATATGGATGCTTCAAATGGTCCAATAGTAATACTTAAAACTTTTAGAAATATTTAGATGTACTTCTAAGGTCATCAGTCAGTGTCATTGAAATGTGGTTATTAATGACTACGTATTTTATGATAAACACATACACTCTTTACTTACTATATACCAAGGTCTTGGTAAGAGGTGTAGGTAGGTATTGTGTGTAGTATTTGCCTAACATTTCACAACATCATAAATAAAATAGTGAACTACAAATTATACAAGATATCGAGAGGTAGACTGTAGCTCTGTAAATACATCGCTAAATTGATGTGTCAGTAGTGTGTTAGAATTGACTAATGGTGAGCTGGAATGCTACTGGATCTATTGAGACCACTTTGACTACACATGGGTAATGAAACGATGAAACGATGAAGTTCCAAGTTCCAAGTTCTAAGTCATGTGATAGCACGGCACGTCGCGTCCCTGTGTTGTTTATCGTTTAACCTTACACCCAACTGTCCTTCACTTGTTCATTCATTCTATGGGCAAAACCCTTGGGAAAAGATTTAAATTAGCAAAGGGTTTCCGTACATGGAGACACACTGCTGACCGCCCTAAACCGTATGGAAACATCGTCTATGGAAGTCAAAAGGCGCAACTTCAACAAGCATTTCACGATGAAGGGAAAAATCCTCCATCATGCAAGTCCTTCCTCTTCTATTGTTTATTTGCCTTCATTTAACAAGCTCAACAGCCTCAAACACCTCTGATGAATGGGGTGAATTGATGGATGTTGATATTTCTAACATCATGAGTGGTGAAGAACAAATATCACTGAGCCATGCAGGTGGTGAGCTTTTTGCGCTGATATCTGAAGAACTACAGAGCAAAAGGTAAATTTTATGTGCTGTAAGATGAAATACAAAGAACTAATTCATCAACAGAGAACCTCGCCATGATACCAGGAACAGGCAAGACCGTATTATCAGACGAAATGAAGCATTCAAAAGTCAAATATCTTTCATGACTGATAGCTACCTGAAGTGGAGCTGCCTCAACACGTATCGTGACCAGGAAGCTTCATATACCTACTGCAAATACGATGGCGATACATTACCTGAGAACATTCAAGGTACTATCAACGTGCTCGTTGTTGATATGTACTGTGAGTTTTATTTGTAACATCTAATCATTATTCCAACCATCTTATAGGGTCAGAGGTCAAAACTATTCCTCTTTACAAGGATGATCATAGCATTGTCACAAGCCTTGTCGCTCAAGGCTTGATACCTTGTGTGTTATGACCACGAACCGTTAAGCTGAACACTCCTGGAACTTAAACGCTAGAGTGCAGTCGTGTAGGAACGTGCGATCAATAAACACTCTGCTGCAATCTCAAGGCCTTTCAACCTAGTGACCGAGAGGTATGGAGACAGAGATGTATAAGGGCTACAACAGAAGAGATTAAAGCTTAAGGCTTTAATCGTCTAATACATCGAGTATTTATACTATTCTAGGGATGTACCTAATAATAGCTACTAACTAATTATAACCTAATACTCGTCATCGCTTTATAATCTACTCCATACACAATGCTAGAACTGTCAACAGGAGTAGGTGAGACATCGGGGTCGGGGACTATTTACTCCATATACAATGAAAGATTAGTCAACAGGAGTAAAATGACGAAACAGATAACTAATACTGGAGCTGGGGAAATGTATACTTCTAAGCATAAGTGGAGTCTCATACTTAGTTCGATGTTAGGTCATAACGATGTCATAGTGATGTCACTGTGATGTCACCGGGGAGTGGTATGTCAAGCGGAGTCGTCCATGGTGTCATCATTGGGAATGAGTTCGGGGAAGATGGCGAACAAGTCTTCCTCGGTGGTGGTGGTACGGGCCGGTGGTTTGGGTGGACTCGTAACATTGTGCTCCCTATCAGCCCACAGTTGCCCTGACCATCCGTACACTAGAATCGTTACGAACATTTTCATTTCGATGTCCACGGCTTGCAATACAAATGTTTATCAAATCTATCACTGACATACATCGTGTAAGCCTTCTTAAAATTTGAGGAATATCATCATTGCTTACAAGTTTGTACCTACTAGAAACCATATCAACCATATCTTACGAAGCAGACTTCAATATGCTTCGACATATACCTTGCTATTCTCGAGGAATGTGATAACCGTTTGCGTCAGGCACTATCCAGGGATGCTCCACAGAACAGGCTCAAGCGTGCCTGCCCGGCTTGCACCTACATTGTTGAAGGCGAACCTGAAATGCATTTCAAAATACTGTTCACCATGGATGGGAATAACGCTCTCAAACGCATGCCCAAATGCGAGTCCACTGGGGAGACAACAATGGGTATAGTGAATGAATTGCCTGATAATCGAACAGGAGGTTACGATTACTACATTGATCCCAAGGAGGTCAACAAGTGGTTACCCTCCAACAAGATGCCTGGCATTTTCGACAAGAAGAACACGGAGATGGAGGATTCAATGTCTCATGTGAGTAACGATCTAGATTCTATATCTGAAGTCTAATGATTAACACTCATTTCTCACAGATTGAGGATAGTCCCTGCTCAGAAAGGTGGAAAAATATGTCTGAAAAAGCAACCGCGAAGGCATTTGGGATGTTTGAGGAGACTGGTGTTTTTGTAGCTGTCTGTCGCCATGGATTTATTTTAGTTTATACAGATATGATTCGGAGTGGTGAAGGGTGAGTCTGCTTCCATTTATCAAAAGTATGCATTATATTGACCATTCACCCTATGTATAGAGCTCAATACCCCCTCGCTATTGTCAACACCCTCTTTGATGATGCTTCGGTGATAAGCTCGGAGGTGGGTATGACATCGGCTGTCGCTTCAAAATGTCATTAGAAAAAAGCCCACTGGGAAATCGTGCCCGTGAGCTGGAATACACCTCTCTCGTTGGTGCATTCCATGGCCACGCCCATAATCGAGGCTGTCAATTATCTTTCCTTACCACATATATCAAAGGTCTGGGCCTAAGTGATCTTGAAGGATGTGAACGTCTATTCTCACGCTCAAATGAACTGGCATCAACAACGAGGCACTCGAGTACATTCCATCGCCGTCAGCACATTACAAACTACTTTAAAAATCTTGATGAGACTGACACGTATGAAGCACTTGGTAAGCTCATGTTTACATTTCAAAACCCGTTAAAAAGAAACTAAACAAATTCCCAGCTAAATATCTTGTTACTAATTACAAACGAGCCCTTGGACTTCTAGATGACACACCTGCATTTGAGAAGGCAAAGCGTAACCTTGGGATTGAAGATGACTCAGTTTTTGAGAAGTGGCTTCAAGAAGAGGATGAATACTTGGCGACACGTGGGGTTGAGTCATTAGAGGAGACATGGGAAATGGAGTACTTGAAGCGGTTAAAGGATTTATCGGATGCACAGTATGATTCTTTTTCTCAATTCTTTCAATGTTTCTAACAGGTTATCGTTTACAGGGGCAAACTTGCGGCCACTAAAAAATGGTTCATCGAAACACCAGCTGCACCATCCGATATCAACACTGCTTCTGTCACTATAAAGCTTGAACGGGAACGAAGACACTGTATTGAGCTTGAGACATCCAGCATGAATCGTGTTCATGAACTTGAGGTCAAATTGGGGATTACAAAGAGGTGGAAGGACAGTGATGAAAAGTGGAACCAGGCTGCTAAGTTGATAGCAACTCGGGACTATCGGGTGAAGCTCGGCAAGTTAGAACAACTGGTGGTGTCACGCATTTTTGAACTTGGACGAATAAACAGTCCCCAAAAAGGTAAGAATTTATTTATATGTAATGACACATTTGCATACTTACATGTAATAGGATACAAATTACGACAACAAGTCGCAAAGGCTCTCCAGGCCCGATCCAATGCCATCAAGACTGCCTTGAAAGAATATAATGAGGCAGCCCAACGTCTTGTCCCACCTGGTCCCCGTTTGGATTGGGATCAAGTGGTCGAGTACACATTTCTTTCTGAGTTTGAACTGCTTGCTGATTGCTCCGAGGATATCCGGCAAAGACCTTGGACCAAGCCAGCAGCACGGTTAGTGATGGATCAATATTTCAAGATGGAACGGGCTCGGGAAGAATGCACACGTGTGAAGGTAGAAGCCACTCAATTACTTACATATATCCGTGACGAAGAAGCCTTTCTATTGGAAATGGAGGAACGTCTCTCTCTCACAAACCCCGCTCTTGCTCACCAAATTCACCTCCATATGATACGATTCCAACTTACAAATCAGCAGCATATAGCAACACTAGAGGCAGCGGGACTCCTGACAGGCCCAGGGCGTGCTATAGCTCACGTTGCAGGTGTCCTCAGATCAAATATGTCATTACAATCACCTAGTACATTGCCCAACAAACCCACTCCACTCAACACCGAAGACCAAGATGCACAGGATGAACTTCAGGATGATGAAGCGGAAGAGGAACTATCGTATGACCTTGAGTCTTTGGTCATTGTCTCAGAAGAGCCCGAGGTTCTACCAGATATTTGATTAGCTGCTGTATGTCATTTGCGCACTCTTTGTTCTTTTTTATACACTTTATTTCATATACATATTTCTGCAATAATTATTCTCGTTCTTTACAATACCTTTTGGCATGTTACCTAAGATCTGTATTCCGATGGCACTTGAGATTGTAGGGGCCATGGGAATGAATGACACGTCTTGGCTCAATGAAAATACTATACTACAGAACTACCAACATATGAGAGAGTAGTACAGGATAATTTATGATATCAAAAATAGGTCTCTGACAAGCAACAACTATTCAAAATCATGTAACCGTTTCCAAAGATGAAAAAAGTAAGAGGGACATTGATAGTTTTGGTAATACTATAAAACACAAGTCGAAAATTCAACATATTATACATGATACTTATAACAAAAAAGGTACCTTTTATTTGAAGAAAAATACCATTGTATCCATCACAAGATTAGGTAGATTTAGGAAACATGTGGGTATTGTTAAAACAAGAGCGTAGCATGTATGCTAAGGTAGGTACGACTTAGACTTACTGAGGGTGGTTATTGAGGTAGAAAGAACTTAAGTATATAATGCAACTACTACAAGGTTTATATACGTTAATGCAATGGTCCGTGCGAGAACATATTTGAGTCACATGTTCATCTAGCGTAATGCCATTAGAGAATGTCATTGTAGAACTAATAATAGTTCAACACTCCCCTGAATTCGAACATGGCAGCTTAGAAGCGCCCTATGTTGAGGACATATTATTTGAGCGCTTGGCAGCGCTATATGTAGGATTAGAAAACTCCAACCCGTAATAGTTATCACGGAAGTATTCAAACTTCACACGTCCGAGATTCTTCGTGAGAAGATCTGCAGGGTTCTCAGTGCCTGGGATAAAATAGAGCTGAACCTTCTTTTCATCAATTACTTGACGAATGAAGTGGAAAATGATGTCTATGTGTTTTGATCTCTTTTCGACGGCAGGATTTTGCGCGATAAAGAGAGAGCCCATATTGTCTCCACAAATATCCATTGGTTCATTGTTGTGTAAACCAAGTTCAGTCATTAGGCTTCTAATCCAGATGGACTGACGACTACAATCGGAAATAGCCATGTACTCAGCCTCTGTGGACGATAACGCAATAGTCTTCTGTGATCTACTGACCCAGGCTACCGGGCAGGATGCAACAGTGGACAGATAACCAGTTTGGGATCTTCGAGTAGAAGGATCACTAGCCCAATCAGAGTCACTGTAAGCGATAAAACCCTCATTACCAGAACCATCAAGCGTCATTCGGTATTCCCGAGTCGCTAATAGGTATCTACAAATGTAGAGAGCTCTACGCAAATGTTCTTCCGTAGGGTTATGAGAATGTTGACTAAGCTTAGTCACAGCGAACGATATGTCCGGACGCGTGCCAATAGCAATGTACAACAATGATCCGATCACCTGTTGGTACCTAGAACGGATGGAGGAGTTGATCGGCTTGTCGTTAGGAACTGGATAGTACCCTTCTGGCAGCGGAGTTCGCGCCGGTTTGGTATCACGGTCAAAGCCAGTGATTTTAAATCTTTCCAGGATCTTTTCTAAATAAGCACATTGATCAAGGTAGATCTTTCGATTAGCTCGATCTCTCCTGATGCGCATACCGAGAAATTCTTTGACTTCTCCAAGGTCGCGGCATTCCCACTTTTTCATGAACTCTCCTTTAAGCTTTTTAAGCAGGGCGGAGTCATTTCCCATAAAAAGTACGTCGTCAACGTACACGACAGCAATGACAAACTTGCCATCTTTTTGACGATAAATATAGATACCGGCATCGGATTCACATCGCTTGAAACCTAGTTTGTTCATGGAAGATGCCATCTCCTTCCACCAGGCCAAGCCGGCTTGTTTAAGGCCGTACAATGCACGTCGTAACCTCCACACCATATGTTCCTTGCCCTTAAGTTTGAAACCTTCGGGTTGATCCATGTAGATTTCCTCATCCAGTTTGCCATAGAGATATGCTGTCTTTACATCAACAGACTCAATGTCCCAGTCTTCAAGGGCGGCTAACCCGAGCAGGATTCGAGCGGACTCATATCGTACTACTGGAGAAAATAATTCATCAAAATCGATGCCCTCGACTTGAGAAAATCCTTTAGCAACTAGTCTAGCACGTTTGCGACCGTCACTCTTTTCATTAAAGACCCATCTATTTTTTACGGTTTTCCTTCCTTCCGGAAGTTTCACCAACTCGTAAACTTCTCGCTTTTTAAGCGCTGCTAGTTCTTCGAGACAAGCTTCGTGCCAGTGTTTACGTTCCTCCGGATTCAATTTTACAAGATCACGGAATTGCTCAGGAACTGTAGTTGAACTCGCTTTTGCCAATAAAAATTTCATCAATTCTAACCCCCCTTCCTTAGTTATCCGTTGAATCTTGCAATCTGCATCTTCTTCCATTGCGTCAGGGTTTTGTTCCCTCGCATATCCCCTTGAGGCATCCTCGTGTTGTCTGCGTATTTCATCGCGACGTTCTCGGATTTCTTCGGGTGGAATTGGACGTGGATCTGCTTTGGGGCGATCTCGTTGATTGCGGATTCTAAAATCGTGTCCACGGAGACGAACTCTCCCCTGAGGTGGTAGAGGTTCATTGTGATTATAGTCTCGTAGGATCTCAGACGGATGTGTTTTCTCCCCATAAACGTTACCTTCTCTAAACGGAACAAACTTTTCTCTGCCAGAGCGGCGAGGTAAAGGTTCAACTGGTCTAGCAGGTCGTTCAGGTGATGGAGAAATGGGACGGGTGGAGTCAGATCGAGGAGCAGGGCTCGGACTCGGGTGACGAATAGGTGATTCGGGATCAGCGTATGATAACGCGTCATCATCATCTTCATCAGTTACTTCCTCAACTGTTGTTTTCCTAGGAGCGGGTTTGCTCGGACCAGGAACAGGAGGTTTTTGAGAAGTAGATGGTCCGGGAATCGGACCTTGCGGTCTAGGCGGTAACGGTGTTCTATCACTGTCGTCTTGTCGAGATGTGTCCATAGGATCATCAGGATAAAGATCAGGTGTAGTATCCTCGTCATCTTCATCAGACGCCGGAGGAGGAGGATTTATTTTGGGGTTTTTAGAAGAACCGGAGTCCTTGCGTTTTTCGTGATCTGGCTTGCATTTGGGATACCAGCCCTCGTCGAAAATAGCTGTCTTTGCAGTATAAATAACATTTCCTTTTTGGTGTCGCATAAAAATAAAGTTAGCGCCATTGTAACCAAGGAAGATCATTAATTCAGATCTGGGAGATAATTTGTCATCCCTTGATTCCTTTGGAATGAAAACGTAAGCTGCACAGCCAAACACGTGAAGCTCAGATAAATCTGGCTTTTTCCCGTTTACCATTTCCATGGGAGTTTTCCATTCAAGACGTTTGATGGGAGTTCGATTGTAACAATGAACTGCCGTGTTAAGGGCAAATTCCCACCAAGAATCTGGTAAGCATGCAGTAAGTCGCATGGCTTGCGCCTTTTCCTGAAGTGTGCGGTTCAGTCTTTCTGCTCTACCATTCTGCTGGTGTATGTGTGGTGCAGACGTCTCGTGTACTATCCCTTTTGAGTGAAGGAATTCCTCAAATTGTTTAGAGACATATTCACCACCATTGTCTGTCCGGATCCGCTTAATCGTTTTACCGGTTTGTTTTTCTTCAAAGGCACAAAATCTTTCAAGTGCCGCAAAGGCATCAGATTTGGCTCGTAGAAGGAGGATCCAGGCATGGCTAGAATAGTCATCATAGAACGTCATTGCCCACTTGTACTTGTGATACGAGGCAACGGGGAATTCTAGAAGATCACTGTGGATCAATTCTAAAAATGACTTCGCTCGTGTCGAAGAAGGACGATGTGCATCATCGGACATTTTGCCACGAGCACAACCATCACATACTTGACGGGAGATAGGAATGTCAAACTCGGGTACTTTTTCCGAGTGTTTTGGGAGTTGTCGCAATACTTCCTTTCCAGGATGCGCCAATCGACGGTGCCAAAGATCATAAACAGAAAGTTTCGATGCGCAATAAGATAGCACCTGGTTTGCAGTATAGTGACGCACCAACCTAGTATGAACATGGTGGAGGGCATCTTCCATAACTTTAAACGTTGTGATGCGTGATGCATGCATGAATAATTTTCCGTTTGAACGAAATATGTTGGTTCTCTTTAAATTTGACTCACTCCTCATTCCTTGCAGCCATAAGGCGCCAGGTGAAATGATTCTAGTGGAGAGAGACTCTAAATAATAGACCGGATACAGTGGAGTCGTTCTAGTGACTCCGTCTACTTCGTGTTGGAAGAGAACTTTCCCACGACCTTTTATGGTTATGAGGTTGTTGCTGGCGTCTCTGACACCACCAAATTCTCCATTCTCTAACTCGATAAAGTCAGCTATATGCGGTGTGCAATTAAAGCTAGCGCCTGAATCAAGGAGCCAAATAGCAGACTCTCTAGCATAATTAGGTTTACTTTTATCTTCGCAGAAGTTGCATAAGCAATCATCAAGATGATTCGACGATTCATCACTATTCTTAGGATCTTTTAAATATTTCGTCGGTAAGACAAAACGATCACAAGTAGAAACAGGAGAAGGGATCATATTCAAAACGGGAGTACAAACAGTAGTAGATGTAAAAAGAGAACTCGTAATAGTCCGACTAATGTCCGGCAGTCCGATATGGCGCTCTAGAACATGGGGTCTGATGGAGCCATTGGTTCGTCTCCCCAAGCTTGCTTGGGGGCATCTCTGTAAGTTCCACTTAGTAATGAAGAATTCACTTAGTAATGAAGAATTCTTGAGAGAAGAAAGGAACGTACTCATTGTACCATCCATCATCGACCTCGTAGTCAGCATCTGCGTCGAAGTCCGGATCATTCATATAGGCATCAGCCTCAGCGATCGCATCGGGAACATCGGAAGGTGGAACATAAGAAGGAGACTGAGATCGACACGTGGGGGACCCAGGCGTAGAAACCGAAGACGAATCAACTTCCTCTTCAGGAAGGATTGTAGCAACCATCGCATCAAGGGATGGTGGAGGTGACGGGGGAGAGGGTTCAGCCGGGCCAAAGCCAAGGCGAGCACCCATCCTTTCGAAGACCTCTGCCTTCTTTTTCTGGTACCGGGTACGACCGACCAGGTGTCCAACCGGAGGAAGAAGAGTGGCACGAGGAGCAACATAAGGCTCAACTCCGTGCACGACAACTTCATCAGCAGCCTTTTTCAAGGTCACTGCCTTGAGTCGGGGATCAGTAGTCTTCATCCTCTCAACGAGAGAACGAGTGGAGGAAGGTTTGTTAGTGGGAGTCGTAAAAGACTCCAGAACAGCGGGTGACAGGATCATGTCGACATTACCATCTTCTCCTTCGGCTTTGTTTGCCTTGTTGCCTCCACGTTTTCCGCGTCGATGCTTCTTCTTTTTATCCTTATCCCCCCCAGAAGCATCACCGGAACCGGAGTTCTGGTTCTGATTTGGTCTAGAATTAGACCCAGAAGCATTCTGTTGTTGTTGTTGGGGCTGCTGAGGAGCGCCACCGGAGGGTTTAGAATAGGGCTTTGCACCCTTGTAGTTTTTAATGCCGGTTGAAGCGGCACGAGAAGCAGAAGCAGCTCCACGGGAATCTCGCCATGCACCCATAATTGCGTCGGAGACGATCTGAACTGTGAGGTTCGAGAGGGAGTTACCATATTGAACGAGGAGGGCAGCACGAGTAGCACTCCATTGAGGAGGAATGCGAGTCATCAACATCAACGCACGGAGGATGCCGGGGACGTTGATTGGGGGCGAGGCTTGCTCGAGCTGCGTGAAGTAATTTCGGAAGGTAGAGATCTCCTTAGAGGGATCATTCACACCGGATAACCGAAAAGAATCTGCAGAAGCATACAGCTCGTAGGCTGCACCTGCCGAAAAAGTGCCGTAAACTCGTCTCAGGTGTGTCCAGAGACCATCGGAGGTAGTTTCACCATGCCTAAGCATGTCATCGCTCAATCGGGAATTTAACATCCCAAGGGCAAATGCCTCACAATTATCGAACTTTCGAATTTCATCGACGTTCGTGGGGGGTACCATAGCAGTGGTGCCAGTTGCGGGGGAACCACCAACAGCTGCAGGCCTTGCGGCGCTGCCGTCGATCATTCTCGCTACACACCATCCATCCATGTGGATCATATTGGCAATTGACAAAACACGTGCTTCCCACACTTGGTAGTTAGCAGTGCCTGTGAGAACCGGGATCGAGGGGATCAAAGCGGCCATGAGTGATGTTTGGAGATAAAATTCTACAACAAAACATGTGTCAGATCTATGAACTAAAGCTGCACTACATGCGCTATGTTCTACAGAGCTATGTGCTGCCCGTCTAACCGAGTACGGTAAGGGTATGCATAGAGTACACTGATGGGTCAAACGTCTCGAGTGAGCGGAACTCGGACTTCCCTCACAGGTGAATCCAGCTTCACCCTCGAGCTCAGTGCTGCACGATGAGTAGTACTCATCAAGTGCGCGTCGTGAGTCGTACAGGCTAACCGGGGCCCATAACCTGTTAAAACAAGAGCGTAGCATGTATGCTAAGGTAGGTACGACTTAGACTTACTGAGGGTGGTTATTGAGGTAGAAAGAACTTAAGTATATAATGCAACTACTACAAGGTTTATATACGTTAATGCAATGGTCCGTGCGAGAACATATTTGAGTCACATGTTCATCTAGCGTAATGCCATTAGAGAATGTCATTGTAGAACTAATAATAGTTCAACAGGTATGAATGAACAAGTCCCTATCCAGGCACGACATGGTCGAGGTAGTGACCAACGCTATGATCTATCATCAAAGCACTGGCATCAGAGTTGTAGCTCGAAAACGAGGACTGGATAATAATAAAAAGACATACAAGACACTGAATTGAACTTCGAACACCAGACTAGCTGGGTAGTTAGCACCATTGCATATGTGAGCCAGAGGGGGGAAGAGTAAGTTGAGATCGTTACGCTGAGGCTGCTGGTTCTTATATACTATTCAAACAGCTGGGAATTCGAAGGTCGACACAAGAATTGGTGGTGGCGTTGGAGTGGGTTACCATAGTCTGAAACAATACTGTCGTAATTAATGTATGGTCTCACGGGCCCATGCTAAACTCGAATGAAGTTCATAGATAGTATATGTATTTATATTTAGATGTAATTTGGGTTGAACATACCACCCATTATGCAATGATCGATGATCATCAATCAATAACCTTTGAACACCAAATGATACTATTAGTGCTAATATACCAAGTTGACTGTCGTTTGTAGGTCTTAAAGTTCAGGTTTCAATTGGGTCAGAAACTCAGCTTGTGAGTTGTGAGTGCGACAGAGTACCGTCCACTGTCCAATACTATTACTAACAGTTGTCAGTGTCTAAATATATGATTGTACTAACCTGAGATGAAACGCCACAGCTATGGGCGCGCCAACTTCCAAGGCCAGTGGAGATAACCTGGAAATATTCTTCGATGAAAAATTACCTATTGTAGTATCTTTTGAAGAGCCTGGAATATCATCACGGAGAGCAGGTAAGCTGCAACATCATGGCCCGTGGTATAGATGGCCTATACTATACGTGCTCTACTTGATTTTCCGTCACTCATTGAGTTTGTCAGAGAACTGTTTATATAGTATATACAGTAGATATACACTTGATTTTCAATGTAAAACATGTTAACCATTAACTTATTAATCCATAACTTAAGAAAGAAAAAGGAAAACATTTACGTGCCATAACTACTGTGATAGAAACATAAAACATAGTACATTAAGCATTATATATGACAGTGTGCAAGGTCATGAATTGTAACTCACAAGTCATGACTCATGAGATGATTATAATGATTGATCAATGATCATAGATAAGGATGTGAGAGATAACAGCAGTCTGTAAGGGCAGTGCTTGGAATCTGAGAAGTTTCCAATGTATTGCAAGCCTTTTCAGAGCCCGGAGAATGACTAAATTTGTCTAAGCTTGGAGGTGGCAAGGGACCGCTATACCACCTACCATTGTAGGGCACGTGTGGGAACCACAGGTGACAGCGCGTCACTGTTCACGCGTACTTACCTGTCTGATCCCTCCATACCACTCCATATGAATGCAACATCTCGTTGCTTCATCATTTTCTTTACCCTCCCACCTCCCTCGGATTGACACTAGGTGCGACTCCTGAATGACCGGTGAGCCGCTGTCGTTCTCCCGTCGCATCGCCAGGCTCGACCACGTTGTGCTCTTCCCTTAGTATTACCATAATACCAGTTGCACGACGTGGTCACCTCTCCCATACACTCAAAGTGTCAGTCTACAGGAAGCCAATATATTATTTAATTACTAGTTGCCCTACCTGAACTCGACGAGCAAGATTATTTTCCTCAGTATTGATTTGTATTACTGAAATATAGGTACCAGTGAGCGCTAGTGAGCAATGGCTATATAGGAAGTAAATAATGGTCATAGATCATAAAAGATCATCATAGTATGGTAGTTAGTGATAACCAAAATAACGTCGGTTGATGAAGATGTTCTGAACAAGGACTCGAACCTATAGCGATGATATTTTCCCCCGACATCAATATTTAATCTTGTGGTCATATGATAATTCTTCTGGCATGAGAGTATATATATCGGACTTCCGACATCTCTAGTGTTTTGCCCGATCGGCGATACCCAAAATCAATCCCATTCCTACTCACTTTCTCATCCCACTTCCCCCGATTCAAATCCAAAAACTGTATGTGTATTAGAGATTATCTTTTTTCAGAAGACAAATGTACTACAAAAAGCATAAATCCAAGAATCATTGTGCATACCAACTAACTACTGATAACTATGCGACGTACAAAAGAAAAAGCATAAATAGTAACTACATAGAGGATCCAAAAGAGATAGCGATGAGAGCATTAAAAAGCAAGGACAAAAGAACATTCCAGAACCATTACAAAACAAAATGCAGTCAGAACAAAACAAAAAAAAAAACAAAGCATCAAAATGTAGGGTGAGGTAACCACTCGGGGGTCGTCGACGACCTCGATTGCGACCGAGACTACTCTTAACGAGTCACAAGTCGGAAAAATTCGCACAGCGACTCAGGGAAAAATGAGGGGAGGCCAACAAGAAAATCACTGAGAACAAGTCGCAGTCGGACATGGGGAAGTATCTCTTGGAGTAGTGGAACGCTGATTCTCCTTCTTTGCAGTCTCCGGCTGCTCACCCTCCGGCATCGCCAAGCAAACTGCTTGAACTGCCCTCACCGATTCCATAACCTCTGGATGTCCACTACTAACCGAAAGTGCCATCAACAACACTTTCCAAGCGATATCCAAAACCTCCCAAACATCGTCATTAAAAACACCCAATGCGCACGTATTTTTCCAAACCCCATGAACAATAGTCAAATGTTCCAAAAGCACTGGAACACGAAATCTAGATCCAAGACATTTCGCGACGACTTCATGATTTTGATTTTGATTCTCAGTCGAGTCCAGAATGGTAGGATAGAAAGGAGCAGGAAGTAACTTTTGAAGAAGTAAATCCTTTCGTTTGAAGTAGAAGAATTCAAGAAGGATAGGGAAAGTTTGAGGAGAGTGGAGGAAGAGAGGAATTACAGGAATGGTAACTTCTTTGCTCGCCGTAGTGTCGAGCCCGTTTTTAATGGGGGAAGCTGGCAAAGGAGGAAGTTTCGCACATTCGACGCCAACAATGAGACTGTGAGTAGGGAAAAGAGTAACTTTGGTCCTGACTTCAGATGGACTTTTGGGAGCATGAATGGCCAGCATGTGGGTTGGTAGGATTGACGTCATGTCATTGACAATGATAGTGACCTCTCGAGGTAAAGTACCACGTGAAAGGATATCCTTGTCTTTGACGGTGTAGTTGCGCAAGCTTTTATACGAGCTAGGTGATTAATATATTTGAGTAAATATAATGTCCTGTTGAGCGTGTTCTGCATACCTTGGACCCGTGTTAGTGTCACGGATAACCTCCCGTATATACTCGACATCGGCCACAGCAAGCTCGGGATCGATGGCTTCGATAGCGGCTTTGGAGACCTCGACAAAGTCAGGCCTAGCCAGTAGGACCGGAAGAGTAACAGGGACGGTGGCATGTTGAGGTGGAGAGGCGTCCTTCATTTCAACATCGGCGACTGGCGGTGCAGCAGGTCGGCGAGGAACAGAGATTCTAACCATTGCAGGTGCTTTGGCAACCTTCTTCCGCTTAGCCTGCTCGACCGAATATTTTGATGTTTTAACATTTGTTAACGCACGGCGGCGAACGGCAGCCTTGTGGAAGCTGGTGCGGAAGTCATTCTTGGCCGGAACAGCATTCTCGTTGTTGACACGCTTTGCTCTGTTTGTGTTGGGCTGGAGGACCATCTTGAGAGGCGGAGAGGGGTGTTGGGAGCGAAAGGGCGGCTGTTGAAAGAAGCAGCCGGCATCGAGGGTGTTATTTAAGGTCAATAATTAAACATGGGCGAACGCCAATCCATCAAAATTGCAAAACCAATCCAACTTACTTACCATTGAAGGTAACTGTTGGCATCACATTATGGACCCACAACACTACCTATGGCAATTTTGTATGCGGCATCGTCCGAACCAATCCAATTAAAAAACCACCAGTCCAAGCAATGTTGGGGCTAGTCAAACAATGAACCTAATGCCAAGTTATCATGACCATCCGAATGGGGTATAGTCCAAGTAGAAGAGAACAAATCCATGTGCCTTTTCTCTCAGCAAGGGAGAAATACAAGAACGAGACCCTGTCATCCTGTCATATAGAATGGAGCGATGTACCTTGGTCAACGTATGAAAACTTGGACACATTAAAAGGAATGAATAGGAGAGGACTCTTTTCACTTGTGACCATCATCAGGGTGTTACGTGGGCCATGTGTGGTTCGTGTGATTGAATTGAAGATTCTTGATAAACGTACACGAGGAGTCGGAGACAGGCCTGCACAGAGTTACCAGGTTCGATCGTTGGTTGTTTATAGGTCAACACAAGGGTTCAAGTTCTCTCGTTATAAAGTTAAATGTCGGATGTTGAACCGATAGCAGTGAGTAAAATTTGAAGTCGAAACCGTCCATGTTCCCAAACGCTTTCATTGACACAGTACTGATAAGCGCTTCAGTGGCAACAGAAGCAGGATTGAGACTTGAAAGCTCGACATTTAGGAGATTGTTAGTAGGATTAATGGTTGTATAAGGTACATACGCCTGTCTATCAAGTCACCATTGCAACTGGTCGTCCTCGTTAAAAGGTGGATTAACTGCTGTCCCGAAATCCAGTTCATGCTCTGAAAAATGGGTAAGTTTTTCGGCTTTGAACGAGGTTTTATATGCAGAGACGAAACAGAGCCTACGTAGATTAAAGAGCATAATAACACCAACAAATGTACTTTCCAATTTAAGCTTCGGATGTTCAGCGAAAAATATGAATATTCCAATACCATATCCCGGGTAGTATCGACTCAGCTCGTATCCACCCATGCGATGAACTGCTTTGTGAGGTCTCAAGTCTAAATATTTCATTCCAGGAATGAGATTCTGCCGAATCAGACCCAGTTTTCTGATGGAATTGGAGTCCATGGAGGATCTACAAGAAGTTAGACTAAGGTTTTGTTCAATGGTTCGAAATGTAATGAAAACAATTTACTGCTTCGGACAAAATGTAAGCACAATTACATTGAGTACACATTATTTTGATGTTTGAGGACTTCATCTCATTGGTCGTCATAATGTTCGGGTCTTGACCACCGACAAGGATGAGATGTTTTGTTAGTTCGTGTATGTTATAATGGAAGGAAAGTTCGGAGTCCGTGAAAGTGTATGGCCTGTTATCGAACTGTCCTCGGTTTTTTAATATTTCGTTTGTATCGTCTAACTCGTGAGGGGTTTTGAGTTGAGATATTATCGAGGAATAGTTGAAAGACTGCCATCGGATTTGAAACCAGGTGGAAGCGAGTTGTAGTATTTGATTGGGGTCATTCATCACCTCAGCTTGTTTTTTCATATCGTCTGGGAGTAGATTGAACAGGACTTGGTTACGTTTTTGGAGGCATTCTGTATGTAGTTCCATGAGTCGTGAAACTGTTTCCTCATCAAGTAGAAATGTTGCTTCTTCGTCGCAGTTGAGAATCGAAGACAGGAATGGCTCATGGACTACAAAGTCAAAAGCGACAGCTTTAAAGAATATATCCGGGCTTTCGGATTGGTGTTTGCAATACCAGTTACCAAAGACCAAGCTAAATTGGCAGCCATTACGACGAATCCGTTCTCGTTGCCAGTTCAATTTTCCCTCTTCTAAGATAGATATTATTTTTGGACAAATCTTAAGCTTAATCCACTCTAGGCATCAACTTACTATCAGCTGCTGATGATCTTTGTTCTGTCATCCTATTCCAGGTTTTCAGTAATTAATATATTATAAAAACGTGAAATTTCGTACCTATTTTATCAAGCCTTTCGAGAATACTGCAATGCGCAAAAGATTATGAGCAATCAAATAATACAACGAGTACTTGACATACGCTAGGCGCCTATCTTCTCGTCTTTGACTTAGCTCTTCATCTCGATTGTAGGCTACATCATCTCTCCATCGCTCGTAATGTGCTTTGCCCTGCACAAGGACCATTTATTAATAGACATTACACATTAAAAGTAGATTCTTACCTGTTGTTTCCTTTGGAACTCTTCCCTCAAAGGTGCTCGATATTGTGGATTATTCGTCAACCTGTGTTGTTGTATGGCAGCTGTGAGATAATAAGTGCCATCTCCTGGGGTGAAATAGTGAGTAAGAGCATAACATGTTAAATGTAGAAAGTATATATGAGACTTACTAGTTTGGATGGAGTCTATCAGAGTATAAAAATCACTAACGGATTATAGAGTTTGAGAGGATATGAAGTTGAGATGACCATTACTCCCTTAAATATGCTGATCCGGGTTTCCAACTAACTGATCTGTTCTCAGACACTTCTTACATGCCTTAAATCTCAATCCCCACGAGCAATGGTAAGAGCTACTGACTACCGCTAGCTGACAGACCTACTCTTTCCATAAGGAAGTTGAATTATACGAAGCCACAAAGTGAAACTCACCATACAGCGATTGACGAACAAGGATCGAGTGTACTGGACATAGTTAAGATCAGAGGAACAAGGAGGTGGCTGGATTTCTAACGCTTTGTAGGCCCTAGAAATAATTGCACGAACACTCTTGCATGACCAAGACAGATATAGAAGGTCGACAGGTTCAAGCTCTCCAAATATTTCATACAGGATATCAAGGGGCATGTCGTTCATGTATTGTAAGAAACCTCTATGGCCTCTAACATTGTGGAAGGGGGAGGGTTCTTGCTTCTTCTCAACAGTAACTGGTGCTTCAAGTGCTGTAGTTGAGTCAACTTTATGCCTAGTCTTGCGTTTTTTTACGCGTCTTTCTTCTCTCTTCAACATCCAGCACGTCATTCTCAAATTCTTCATCTTCGTCTTGAATAGGTTCTTGTACTTGAGTCTTCTGTTTGAGTCGAGAAGATTTTCGAGTTACTTGTTGCACTATTTAGAACGTAAGGGTTGGATATTCGTGTAATAAGTACGATTAATGTGGTTGAAATGTTGACTATTGACAGTACAGGATTAAATTCGTTTCGGAATTTGAAAGCAGTTTCTCACGGGTTATAGACGCCAGAAACTTTCTCACCAAGTTTTCCCCCATCAGCTTATACTGCGGTGGAGAATCCTCTAGATTGTAAAAGAACAATCAGATGAATGTCAAAGACCGCATCGTATAGTTGTTAAATGCTCAGTACAGGCTGGGTCATTTACATCCCCTTTCCCTTTCGAGCAGAAATCACAGCAATTTGCCATGGGGTCCTACTTATACAGGTATCCCGACTTGATCTATGCAGATAACAAACACTTAAAAGGCTGTTGTAGCATCAAAAGGTGAACGTGATGAATACGTTGAACATTGGGGTATATTATATCGTTGCAACCTACAGCAAAGAAAATCAATATCAGGAATTTAATCAACTTGATTATTCTCTATTCTACTAATCCATAGCATATACTTTAGTATAACTACACCGTTCACTATATGAATTGAAAGTTATACTAACCTTTTCTCCTGAAAAGCCATTGCACATACAACTAGACTACCAATAGACCGGTAATATACCTGTACACTACACCACAGAATAGAGGCCCCTTTGTATTCATACTGGATTCCAACAACCGTATTTGAAAAAATACGGCAGTCTGC
Organism: Coprinus comatus; assembly: GCA_034638255.1. Classification (NCBI taxonomy): domain Eukaryota; kingdom Fungi; phylum Basidiomycota; class Agaricomycetes; order Agaricales; family Agaricaceae; genus Coprinus; species Coprinus comatus. The sequence goes on from JAWPGT010000069.1 coordinate 90,475, forward strand.
ACGTTTAGAAGACTTCCTTCTATAATCTAGAAGCAAACTCAAAGTAGAGATGACATGGACAGGTGATCAATCAGGATGTATGCCCAGGTTGGAATAGCATAAAATCACATCCAAAAAAGTAGATTTTGAGATGCCACCTATAATAAAAAATATTTACATGGGTCGTCGTTGCAAGTTTAAGATAAATCACGAACGTACGAAGGAATTTTGAGATGCTCAAGACAGTATCGACCGTGATCACGATAATGGGGTGCCATATCGCATATATTGCTGGAGGGAAGTGGTAGTCCTGCGGCGATCAAGAACTAAGATATTTCCAATGCATATATATTGATAGAAGGGAATTAATGGAATGTTCCGAGATGTAGAAGACCCAGTCAACAGCAATGAGAAGCGATCAGCGATTTGTGAGTCCCAGAGATAGTCAAATAATATCAGAGAGGTATGGGTTAAAGCTGTAGCCAGGGATGTTCTAGAAGACGACTGGTGCAGAAGCTAGGCGAAGAGGAAGGAAGAATTGAAAAACAGAGAACAGCGCATTTATACAGTCAAAAAAGATCAACGGCCATTGCCGAATCGACGCGACATCTGCCATTTGTGATTTAAATTCGAATTTTGGCTTTAAAACAAAACTGAAGCACATTAAGCGATGTTTCAGATTTCACCTTAACTTACATTTATATATACTAATGGCCCATTTCTCTCTAAGTAGTTCTGAGTGCTCTAAGTACTGAACGAGTAAGATCACGTAACCTTCATTATCAGTGTTGATTAGTGATTGATTATCGATGAATGCCATATATGATGCTAGATAAGAAGCTTGACCCTGGCAATGCGATATATTCCCCCCCTCAGTTGATAGCCAATAGCTCATGGAAACCCTCGAGACCTGCTTTCGTTGTAAATCTCCACATCCATCATTTATTAACCCCAACTATTTGTCTTTCTCATCTGAGGCTGATGAGATTGCGTACCTCAATCAGGAGCTGGTGTTAATTGATGAACGGATGCGTGAGTTTCAACAACAGGGACGGATGCTCGAGCTGCAATGCAGGAAGGCTCATATTTCCTGTAGGTTGAACGAAGTGCAGTCTACGACGAGACTGCTTCCCCCTGAAATCCTCTCTGAAATATTCAAACATGCCTGCCATCAGGAAGTTTACGACAAATTACCCCCCCTCTTTCATATCCTATCTGTATCCAGTCTTTGGTCTAGGACCGCACGTTCCACTCCAAAGCTGTGGTCAACGTTGGATTTAGTATTTTGGCCGGGGGAAGAGGAGAAGAAAAGGAATCTACTGCAACTATATCTATCTAATGTTGGAGCATTATCATTATCCCTACAAGTGAGAAGAGAGGGGAAGTTGGAGGGACCAGTGCTACAGGCTCCTTCCGCAATGGATAATGCAGAGAAGATACGAAAGCTGGTGGTCCAGAACCCCATCTATTCCGACATGCTCATCATCACAAAACATTTCACCGGACTCACCGAGCTCGTATTGAAGAACCCAGATATGTCCGACGGACCATACAGGGTATGCGTCAACTTGAAGAATCAATCTCGCCTCCGAGAACTCAGTTTGTATTGTCGAAAAAATGAAATGTTTTTTATTTCATCAATCATAAACCTCACAACCCTCAAAGTTTACGAACACCTGGATGCTCAAGTATTCATTCAACTCCTTGTTCAATGCCAACACTCACTCATCGAACTGGATGCGTCAATCGCTAACGAGCGCCTTTATCTCCCTCTAGAGTCGCGGCCTCAGGTTCCAGTAACACTTCATCGTCTCAGAGTACTCAGCGCTTTATGGATGACCCCGATGTTCATATTCCTCGCTTGGTTAAGGCTCCCCGCTCTGGAGAGCCTCCGACTGAAAACCACAAACTTTCCACAGAGTGTTTTAAAAAGCACGGATAGAAATTTATCCAAACTGAGGGATGGTCTACCAGATGCTCCTATAACACTCACAATTGAAGGCCTTGTTGAGGGTTATCTCACAAAGTTCATAGACATCCTTAACCAGATGAAACAGGTCCATGAAATCCACCTCATTATTCCGAATTACAAGTGCTATAAGCTGTTGACCAACTACGTAAACGGACTCCTCACGCATCTATCTACGCACACACGTAACTCGAACGAAAACACTACACTTCTTCCCCACCTTCGTCGGTTGATGATTCAAGATGACGATCCTGATAAATGGTTCAACTCTTTACTTCAAATGATGGAGGCGAGACAGCTAGGCTTAACGGAGCATTTCTATTTGGAGTTGGAGTTGCGAAGATTGTCCAAATGTCAAAAGGAACAACTTGACATCGTGGTATCATTGTTGAGAGAGCAAGGTTGTTTGTTATCAATTGATGTTCATGTCAATAGTTCACTCTTATCTTCACTTTCAGAATTGGAAGGACTCTGAAAATGTTTATGATGATATTGTATGATGATTTTGTTACAGATGAGTTTGGAAATATATTGGAATGTTTTTTTATCATTTTTGATGTCCTGATTTCAGAGTTGTTTCTGAAGAGTCATTACAACTCAGGGTACATAAGGGCTGTATATCGTGGCAGTGATATGCAGTTATTAACCAGAGTCAATAACCGTTAACCGCCGCGTGAGCGTGCGAATGTGGCTTTGTTTGGGGGCATTCCCAGATTAGATTAGGATACAGCGATAGACCTCAACTTGATTCGAGACTCGAGACACTTCTTCCTGATTCTGGTAAACATATATTATTGTTCGACAGTAGCTACAGCCTACATGCATGAGCTGATCATTGAGGATTTTCTGCAAGCTGCAAGTCTAAGTTCTGGATGATGAGATGCATCACCTATCATATTTATTATTAATTGAAGTCAACTCAGGAAATTTTGCTCCATTAACATTTCTGAATTTGGTAGTTAGAACCCTTACATTCACTTTCCCCATACTACATCAATCGTTACTGGTATTTAACTACAGTTATAACTAAGAACTGGTTATCGTAGCTAGTCACAACTAGTCATTACCGTCCCAAAACTGTACCGTGATGATTTATAGCTACAATTGTGTTGCTATTTCCATCGAAAAGGATGATGAGGTTAAAACTGTAGCAATTTATGCGGTCACTCGTTTAACACCTACAAATGCAGTGTATGACCACCGATAGGGATCCTTATCGTTATTTGATATTTTTAAACCCTAGGCTAAACCGTGGGTGAGGAAACACTGGTGGAGCGCAATATGACTCGGACTAAGAGGATTGAGTACTAAGTTAACGCCCCAGAGAGAACGTGAGAGACTGCCTTTAAATTCCGAAACGAATCCTGACACCAGATTCTTCAAGTTCGCTTTCGACATCCACAGTGAGCTTCTTTCTGTGATGTCCGTGGTGAATGCTAACACTGTTTAAGAAACCATTCGACCTTGAACTTTAATGCCACGAAAATTCCGGACTGTGCTTACGTCCTCGTTCTCCTTCTGGCTCCTGTCTCCTTAATGATTATAAAAGGACTCGTGAATATCCCTATGTAGGCTGTACCAAAAAAATCTGGATTTGAGGAAAATTGTCCGGGCCGAAAATCCTGGGGTTTGTCCGGATTGGTACCCAGCCTCGGCCAAGCAGCGGTCGAATTTTGTCCGTCGGACAGTACCCAGCCTCAAAAAATCCTCCAAAATTCCCTAGAAATTGACAAAATAATTCTGGAGCATGAAATCAAGAATCGGGACAGCGTTTGTAGGGAAGATGTTGTTGAAATCTGGTGGTATTGCGATCACCCCATGAGGCCAGTAGCCAGCCTCAAATTTCCCTCTCGGCGCCGGTTCTTGGTTGCTACCCAGCGTCCAAGTTCAAGGGCCAAAATTAGGTAAGAGCCCTAACCTTATCACTTCTAAATCATCGAACAAGGTATTGAATTTATACAATGGCCTCACCGAAACACAGACTCTCGATTAGAGAGAATAGTCAGATGTCCCTTCACGATAAAAGAGTTGAAGGAATGGGAATATTTTTCCGGGATCCTTGCTGTTGGTAGCTTGTCTTTCCCACTCAGCACGAAGCAAACTGTGATTAGAGAAAGTAAACGAAGCTGGACGTACCTGAGACCTAAGTGTCTCTTGGCCTCACCAAAACACAGGAGGACTCTCGGTAGGAGTGAATAGTCTGATCTAGTCAGATCCCTTATTTTCACGAAAAAGAGTTGGTGGGATAGGAAGACCATGGCATGGACAACCAATAGTACAGTTGCAAGGTGCTACAGTGACAGGATAGGGCATGCTTAATAGCTCAGATAATTTTGTAGAGGTCACCGAAGCTCCATCTTCTATAAAAGACATTTATGTTGTAGGGTAGAAAGTTAACAATCCATAATCGCTTCAGTGTATTCGCTGTATGAATATCCCCTTCTTATCAACCTCTATAGCGGAGAAGAGATGTGAGAATATTGCTCCTTACAAGATGCTAGCGAATGCATTACCGTTTTCGAATTGTGCGTTTCTGTTGCCATTTCGACTTTCCCTCTTCTAACATTGATAATATTTCTGGATAAATCTTAATCCACTCTAAATATCAGGTTACTAGCGCCATTCGGAACGATTAAAGTATTACAAACCTCCTTGGGTCAATTCGGATGATCCTTGGAATGTAGGTAAATCGTCAATTCCAAATTTGGTATGTTCGAGATGTCCCAAAACTTTCTCTTTCGACCAACCTGGTCAAAACGTTTAGTCCACGGCGTATTCGGTTCAAAAGAGCTGGAAAGTTCGTACCATTGTCACCCAACTTTTCGAAAATACTTTGTTGGAAAAGAAATATGATTATTAGTGATAGAATGATACGGAGCATTTCACCTACGCTTGACGCCTGGCTTGTCGTTTTTTATTTAAATCCTGATCTCTAATAGAGGCTACTTGTTTTCTCCATTTTTTGTAATCTTCCTCTCCCTGAGTAAACGCATTTATTAATCACATTTTTTTACCTGATAGAACATGCTCACCTGTTGCTTCAAGTCAAACTCCACCCGTAGTAATGATTGAACATTTGGATCTTTATAGTCAGGTAGTTCGGTAGACTTTAGATAGCGAGGGGCAAGATTCTCTAAAACGTGCGGGTGAGCAAGAGTAAACCAACATCACAACTTATTTAAAACTTACCTGCAATAATAATGCAGTGATTATACCTCCAAATATCAATAAAGTATGGACAATCGTCATGTACGAAACTAACAAATTATAAATGGCAGTCAAACGTACCAAGTGGTGGGATCTGACTCACTAATCTGTGTTCAAACACTTCTTGCATGCCTTAAACCTCAATCCCCATGAGCAATAGAGAGCACTGGTGGAAGCAACACCCTCGCAGACCTAGTCTCTCAATGAGAAAGTTGTGTTGAAGCTAGAATACGAAAATTACCATGCAACGATTGGCATATAAGAACCGAGTATATTGCGCATAATTGAGATCAGAGGGACATGGAGGCGGCTGATTCTCCAATGCTTCGTAGGCCTAGGAGTAATGGTGAATTGCGTATGGTCAACATGAGCGTCAATTACATACCTTTGACCACAAAAATTTTGCATGTTTATCCATCACAATCGCATGAAGACATTTGCATGACCAAGACAAATAAAGAAGATCCACAGGTTCCAGTTCTCCAAAAATTTCATACACGATATCAAGAGGCATGTCATTCATGTACTGTAAGAAACCTCTACGGCCTCTAACGTTGCGGAAGGGGGATGGTCCCTGTTCCTTTCCAACAGCTGGCGCTTTACCTAATGATGTGTGTGCTACACCAGCTTCTTTCTTGTTCTTGCGTTTTCCACGAGTCGTCTTCGTGTTTCTTTTTTCTTTTTTTACTTCAAAGTCTGACGCGACATTCTCATGTTCTTCGGCTTTGTCGTTCACATCTTGCTGTTGAATACCTTCTGCTACTTGAGCTTTCTGCTTGAGACGAAATGATCGACGTATTGCTTGTTCCATTGTTAGAAACTGTTGAAATCCCGCGAAATGTGATTAACCTTTGTTGGTCACATGTCACAATTGAGGAGAGCGAATTTCCCACGAGTGAAGGCGTTAACTACTTTCCCACCCATCAGGGTAAACTCACCAGCCCAATTGAATGAACTAGAGGCTGCCGAATACATTCGTCAGCAAATATGTTGAATCTCACAAGTTCCAATCCTTATCTAGAGTCTGGACTGTATTCCATTCAACAATATTGTGCAGTGTACTTACAATGCATGTCCATTACGTGGAATTTCAACCTGCAACAAGTACAAGGTACATTTCCCAACGTCAGGTCGGCGAGCGAATCATTGTAGTCTTGTACAATTACTAATCCCTTGTGTACCAACTGCCCTCAATAGCAAGCCGGATGTTTAAGAGGATGTCCTGAGGTGTTTCACGAATATATGTAGTGGTAGTAGGTCTTGTATTTCTCCTCAGTAACCGCCTGTACCTTGTATTTTATTTTGCTTTGTGTTAGAGAAGTATATGGTTTTCTCCTGCTTTGATCAATCCCCGTTTTAATCAATACAACAATGTGTTGCTCTTTGCATAGCCTGATTTTCTTTAACGGGTTTATGCCAATGTGAGAAATCACCAAATGTAGGGTCCATGTTCTGAAGTCAACAGTTAGCTTCTTTGGTACAGACTCTGATTCGGGCTCTGATGGATTGGTTCAACAATGCTTGATTATTCCAAAATTATCAGACATTGAAGAAACTTTAAATACTGCCTTGACTCGTGCTGGTTTTTTTTCAACTCCCCTTTCCTTCCAACAATCGTTTCTAAAATGGCCCGCCAGCACCATAAAAACCACGATCCTCTTCTACAGGAAGACATCCGTACCAGATTTCGTGAGGCTGTTGCCCATTGTGCTTCGTTGAGTCATAGTGTTAGAGGTAACTCATCAAAACACTATGTGGAACAAGCGAGGCAAAGCGAGCTCTCTAAAGCGCCAGCTATCATCACAATCCCTGCCCCTAGGACTCGATTCCCTGGTTCTGGCACTGCAGCGGCCAATGATGACATACAGAATGCCACCGCTCCCCAGCCTGTTACACTTCCGGTCCTATTGCCTAGACCCGACTATGTCGAGGTCTCTAAACGTTCTATTGAAATGATTGATCCCGAGATCACTGATTTTGATGTTGAGTTTATCCAAAAGGTTATTAAACACACTAACATGGGTCCGTGGTATGAAGATTACTGTCCTTTTCCTAAGATTCAAATTACTTATGCAGCATTTCTCCTAGCGCTTACAGAAGCTTTCAAAACTACGCTGTCAAGAAGAGTGAGGCTCTCATGCACGGTGTCATACCCCATGAAGTTACTCTCGTACTAGACAAGATGTCATTGATTCCTCCAAGCCACATCCTTATTGTCTTGGATTCTTCTCCAAAGATTAAATCTCAGGTTAAGCCCAGAGCCATTCTTTTCCCTACCCATAGTCTCATTCTCTCAGTCGAATGTGCGAAGCTTGATCCTTTGCCATTATCCTCTGTTATGACCAAACCAGGCCCTCACAAAGAAGTGACAGTTCCTGTAATTAAAGTCACCCTTCAGTCACCACAAACTTTCCACATCATCTTTGAATTCTTTTATTTTGAAAGGAAAGATGCAATGCTACGAAAAATGCTTCCTACACATTTTCCCTTGTCTATTTTGGATCCAAAAAATCATCAAGATCATGAAGTTTTTGCAACAACACTTGGAACCACTTTCAGAGCTCTTTTAATTTTGGAATATCTTACCATCGTTAACGGAGTTTGGGAAAATGTGTGTACTTTGGGTGTTTTTAATAAGGATATTTGGGAGGTGTTGGATATCGCTTGGAAAATCTTGGTGATGGCCCTTTCAGTTAGCAGTGGAGGACCTGAAGTTGTGAAGTCTGTGCAAAAAAATTATACTCCTGTTGTACAACCAGGTACAATAATCGATAGCAATACTGAGAAATTCAGGAAACCGAGAAGTAGAAACGTTCTGCTACTTCCAAGAGGCACCTTCCCCACAGCCTACAATTAGCCCACTAGTATTTATTTCAGTCAATTTTACTCTGCACGTTTCTCTTTGCCGTTATGGCTTGCGAGGAGTTTGACCTACCAGTGGTTACCTATTATCATTTTTTATTTTCATTTTTATTTCCGTGATTGCGCCCCTGTATTAATTCATCCTCTTATCCCTATCCTTTTGGCTCTATAAAATCCCTTTTTGCTTCCGCTTTTACATGATGCAAGATAGTCAAAATGACTGTAATATTTACAAAAAAAATTATTATGATTATAAAGCTTTGTTGGCGCGGAAGGTTTCTACATAAACGTATATCACAGCAATAATTATGTACCTTACATATTACCAGAACCCACTAAATCGTGAAAGGGCAGGCTAACAAAAGATCATCAGATGTTTGCAGTAGTGTAGATTGGATCAAACTTCCGCTCTGAGGCTAGGTAGTGGTACAAATGGTATGGTATCTCAAAGGAAACGAGATATCGAAGATTTTGGGTCCTAGTGACAATCTGAACGATTTGATTCAAGTAATCTTTTACGGAACAGAATGTTCTGCGAAGAATATTGTACTAGTAAAGAGCTACAAGGAACGACCAAGCGGACAGCACCAGGAATAAATTCAATGTATGTATATACATACACACATCACACAAATATGTATACGGAATTCCACTCCACTGGGTTGTGTTTAAACTCGGGATTCAATGTTGTACTTGGCTAGTGTTGAATCGAAGGCTCCGCATATTCAGAATTAATCTACAGCTCTATTGTGCATATTCATTAAACGTGGTTAATCCATTGACGACCCATCGAAGGCTAACGAATGACTTACTATGACTGAAAGCAAAGTACACCAAATACTGCATTGTATAAAGACAATAAATTCACTGTGCAAGTAAAAACATACTTGTAAGTACATACCATGGCATGATATGTACCAACTCTTGGATACCAAGCCGTATGCCTGAGAGAAGAACAGCTTATTGGGAAAGTCAGTGACTGGGAGTTATTATATTTAGAGAATATCCGACTTACCACATAGTATGAGACAAGAGCACGAATTATCACGGATGACAACCCGCAGAATTGGACTATTGCTCCAGGAGAAAGTTCGTTTAATGGAATTCCAATATCCATATACAGTGAGCGCCCAGAGAATAATTTGGTTCGCCATCATAGTTCCACTAAATCCAAAATCAGTCAGAATGGTTTGAATTAGAACGAGTATTTGCAAATTATAGTCACGAAAATAGTATAATATAACGATCGCAAATGTTGACTGGTAGACAATCGGAATCTAATTCCGTCATCTCAACCACCGTTCCTATAATCACATATATTGTTGCTGAGCAAAAGAAAATTATAGCCAGGATCGTCCCAATAATGAAGTTGCGGTTATATAATGCATACACTGGACTCATCATGGTTAACAATATTGCCGCCATAGGACCAAACGCGTTAAGTGGAACTCACCACGAAGCATGATGATTAATTCAAGGTTAGATATCAACACCGAGGAAGTAGCTCCCTGAAACCGAAACCAAGTTTTGCAGTCCACAAGATGTTCAAATTGCGTTATGTGATTGATGAAGATGAGGTTGAAGCTACATCATGGATTCAAAAATCCGGCCACTGACAACGTACACGAACGAGATAGTTAAACAAGAACTTACATTTGAAATGCCAGTCCCCAATATCGTGCTATGAAATACGAGCCTTTAACAATCGATTTCGAGCTCCTGGGTACAGAAAGTTAAATATTAATCACGACTATAGTGAAAGAGCACTCAGATCTACCTCCATATGTATTCAGCTTCTCGTTCCCATGCGAGTATCAAATCGTACGTTAATATTGCAACACTTGCAACTGGTAAGGGGTTAGCTTCCACAGTTTTAGGGCCACGGCATTGTGAACAAGAAACATACCACCAGCATAATTTCTGAGAAAAATCTTCTCTGACATGTGCGCTTGAAGAAAGGACGAGTATTTAGTTGGAATGGAGCCTAAGTTGAGTCAGTTCTTATAGGCCATAGCTATGCTCCCTGATGGCAAAGTAAAGTTTTCATTACGATTTTAGCATATAATACTATATCATGACTCAAGCGGGCGCGCAGGACGTCTCTCATCACCTCAGGGCGGCACAATATAATCGCACACCATAAGTAGAGTTTTCTTGACTGTTGGTTGGTATGCCACACCACACAATCCATTTTAAGGCTAGTGATCATAATCAAGGTGCGTAATACAATATAATAGAGGTTACACACCGGGGACAGGTACAGCTATCTGCACATTCTAGTGAACATTTGACCCTTGGTATGAATGAAAGGAACCCAAACGCGATTCTCAACTTGAATATATTCATTGAGTAAAGCAGTAATTGTTGGCATGGATACTTGAAAATCAGAAACATTAGCGTTATGTGACCTAAAAAGTTAATGGTCGTGTGCCTGGAAAGGATCCAGAATTGAGGAAAGGGGATGGAAGAATGGTCATACATAGGACATTACACGGTATTTATTGAGGAAAATCAATACTTCGGTTCATGAAGTGAGTAGAGCATCAGATGCGATGTCTTGAAAGGAGAATCACGTGATCAGAATCACAGCGTGTAACCAGCTACGCATAACGAACACAACGATATCCCAACTCCTCCATTTCATCTCACTTATCAACGCATTGTTGCTCTGCCTCAACATTTATAACCCTCCCACCTCCCTCGGATTGACATCAGGTGCGACTTCAGACCGACTGGTGAGCCGCCGTCGTTCTCTCGTCGCATCGCCAGGCTCGACCACGTTGTGCTCTATATACCACTTATCATGATATCAGCAGCACGACGTGGTCTCTTCCTCTCCCACACTCACACAATGTCGTTCTGTAAACAGTCCACATCCCGGTTATATATATATCCTACCTATTAACCTATCTACCTGAACTCGACGAGCAAGACAAAGGTTTTGTGAGATGACAATGCAGACGCATATATTTATATTAATAGAAGGGAATTAATGGGAATTTTTCGACGGTGTAATGATGAATCCAGAAGAAACCGAGAGTGAAGTGTCATGAGATGCAATTTCGACAACAGTAGACTGTGGTCAGAGAACGAGTGTTGCCGGGGTTCAATGTATAAGAAGGAAAAAATTCCAGAAGATTGGTGTGGGCCCATTCAGTGCATTTATAACGAGATAATTGGGAATGTAGGGCCGTTGATGTCCTTGGTTAAATGCAACATCATATCAAGTTGTGATGATGACTTGGGTAAGTAGCAGTCTGAAGAGAAAAAACGCTGGCACTGAGTCTTATCACTCTTGGCTTTCGTTCTTTAAACATCTTCATTGACACGTGTCATAAACTGACGTCACCTCTTTCTCTTACTTCAGACCGCTCCAGTCCTTCCTATCAAGTTTCCTGTTCTTATACTCACTCTAGCAGTAACTTGGAAAATGGTTTGGTCAAGAGTTCTGTCAAGAGAAATAATGGCTCTACTCAGTGTAAGTATCTTGGTTTCCGCTTTTTTTGTTGAGTGGGTGGAGACATAGGGTGATTATTATCGACAGATATACAACTTCTTCGTTAAAAGCAAAGCAAGCCAAGATACAACTATATATTCATCTTCCTCTCCTCACTCGATGTCATTATGTATGGAATACTCGAATACTTTGAGGGTGAGTATTGTTATGAAGTGACAATGTTTGTTCTTGATCCTCGCGCGATCCTTAGCAGTACGTACGTACGAAAACTCTTCGAACGATAGATGATGATGGGAAAGAGCTGAGACTATCTACAGCCAGTTTGAAGAGAAGACTATGTCACAGGTCGCTACTCTGTAGGGAAGCATATACTCACAGTCGAGACTTGTTATGTGGCAACAGAATTGACCGTCAACCCATGCTCAATTCAAGCGGAAGCAGAACACATTCTGATCGGGCCTTCAGTATCCCAACTGTTAGAAGGTGAACGGGGTATTGGGAGGAACAGGCGCGTCATTGGACCCATAGTCAGATTTCAAAAGAGCCTGCCGATGTTGGATAAAAAGGGAGATCCCGACTCGAACTCTCTCCAACACATCTATCTGTTATCGATATCACACTATGACACCAGTATTCGTCAATGTTATCCGCTATTTCAATTCCACACACCTTCCTCAGACTACCGAACCTTCCATCACTACGACCTCCTCTCCAGCAGCAATCGATGCCTTCCATGCAACCAATGCGATTCCACTCTGGGTGATTATCGCATTTGCACTCTTTTTCTCGCTGTTAGTGGGCCTTTTGGTTTTCAAGGTGCATAAATGTTGCACCACTGGAGACAGGAGGAGTCGTAGAAATGTGACGAAAGAGGTATTGTTGTGGATTGACATGGAGGAAGGGCGAGGGGAGCAACTAGTAGAGGCGCCTGGGAAGTTGGATGGGCATAATACGAAGGGGAGGAAGAAGACAAACATGAGACTCGGTGGTGGGTTTAAGAGTGAGAAAGGACAGGAGTTCTCAGAGGGTTCAGGTTCTGACTCCCAATCACAGGTACGTTTTCAATTGTATTTCAACACACAATATAATGACTAATAGCTCTTTCAAAGGATCGGGAGAAGTACGTGGAAGGCGTACTTTCAAGGATGAAGGCCTTGGATGCTGGAGGAGGTAGTCCTCCAGAACTGCCAAGGGTCCCTGAACGGGTGTCGTTGAAGGAGTGTCGGGTTCAGGTGGATTGTGTTACCGGATGAATTGGGCGGAGATTTTAGGAGGTCTTACATGTAGATGGACAATTGGTTGTAGTATTTGAGATGTCATGACCTTTCATGAAACACGTCTTCATATTCTTGAACGAAAATTGTGTTCAATGTTTAATCAACAAAACCACCGCCTCCCCCCGTTCTCCCATCTCACAATAATGTTTGGGTATTGTATCTATCATCAACATTCTGAGCTTATTCTGAGCTTTAACAACTTCAGGATATGTCTTGAGTCCTTTGTTTCTTTTCTTCATGTTCCTTGGAATTTCGTACAAGTTCACAAACTTGGTACTGTTGTGTGTTGGTATCCACACAGGTATGATTATACGACCCTACTCATCCCACTGGCATGCTGTAACCAGGCTAAGTCTTAGGAGACCTAAGTTGATAATTTGAGAACCTTTTGCTCCAGTTCCATTTCCTTTTGGATCCAGCCTATCGCTCACAGCGCTCGAATCATCACGTCTCCAAGATTAGGTTTCAGAGTTCGTAGCTCGAGTAACTCTCTTTAGGAGTGCAGGTGTAGTAGCAGTGGATTTATGATGTATTGGATGCGTCATAGTATGTGGCAAGCTATAAATATCTACGTTCATTCCAAGAACAACCTCGTTAAACATACTGTCAATGATACTCTGCTAATGTCCAGAGGGTGCAACATAGAGCGCGTCCATTGCAAGAATTGAAGAAAAACCGTGTCAGAGACTTTCAAATTCAACGCCTTCAGTGCACATGGTCCCATTTTTACTCCAGGCGGTAATCTTCATTTGATACCGAACCGGGATATCCTCTCTGAGGATTTGTTGCTTGCATCAATCGTTTTTTTTTCATAGCACTATATAAGGTCCCTCGAGTAAAAACAGAGCTTCTTCCATCTTGAACTCGCACCTATATCATCCCTCAACTAATTCACGATAAGCTTAATAGTAGTATAATGGTTTGTAATACTTACTCTAGTATCTTCCCTTGCTTACCATCCTCGTCTCTTACACCAGGGAAGTATCGGATTCGCCGGTCAGCGCGTGTTTGGTCAGAGGTGTCTACATGTCATAGCAAGGGAATGACAAATTTATAGATGTGAAGAAGGTACGACCATGATTTATATGCATATATGCACTCATGATGTCTTACTTCTTACCAACAGGTTATTGAAGCCTCTACCTCAGTTTTTCCCAACAATCCTCTACTGGGCACTCTCTGTGTGAGTATCTTTCTACCCAAGGTTTATATTTACAAAGAAACTAAATTGCTCTTTGTCCTGCCTCGAAGTTCACTCCTCAACTTTCCCAACTCACATTATCAGTGTCCTTGGCAGATGGTTTCTATATTGTTCCCATCTGGACAATCCTATGGAACATCGCATCTGTACCCGGTAATACCCGCATCAACCCAATATACAGAATGATGCTTTCAGTATGCGCATTGCTGTTGAGGCCGGCAACGTATGGTGACCATCCATAGTATGTCTTTGTCCATTATGATAGCGAGTATATTTGACAAACCTTATCCTAGGTGCAGATGTAAGAGTGGTCCAGTATCGAGGAGGGAAAAATAGGTGAGAAGAAGCAGGATATGAACAGGAACGGGATGTGTGACTGCCTGCTGTATATAATCCAATAATACGGACAGCTAGATTTAATTTGGGTGGTAGCGGAAGAACAAGAAATTGATGACAGGAACGGGAGATTGATTAATGAAGGGAATTTTTATGTGGGAGTGAAACAACTCTTTTTTATTGTAAATACAGTCTAATATATTGACCATAAGTTCGGGTATCAAGTTATACGAATAGTACAGTACAACCTGGGAATGGGGTGGTAGTAAATTAATGATATGAGCGGTTATCAACTTTTGTGTTGAAATATTGCTGTAAACTTTAATGTTCGATAATTCCTACAGCCTCACTTGTCATGAAAACCATTTTTTACATTCAGCTGTCTGGTTTCCAGTGTTTAAAGTAAGGAGTCAAACTATTGCGCAAACTTTGGTATCCTGATTTAATTGGAAATCTGGGGTAAACGGCCCTTTGTGAGTTGATATATGTGGCCCTGTAGTGTACTTACTCGAGCAGACTCAATACCACCATCCTACTAATAATCTATATATATTTATACCAAAAGTACAGTATTCAAATTTTATACTCACTACATTACCTAGAGTTGTCAGACTCAAACCAGACGAGCCTCCGGAATACCATCAACAGCGGCCGCAACGTAACTTTAGAGGAGGGTTTCTGGCCACACGGTTTCTGAATAAGAAAAATGCCTTTCTGGTTTCTCTGGGGTTTCTCCTGGGTTTCTGGGGTTTTCGAATAGGTTTATCCTTCTTTGGGTCTCATTTTTAACATGCAATGAATATACTGGTTGACATGAATAGAGTTAACCCGTGTGAAGGATTGAATGTCGTCCCTGCATGTTTACGTTCAACGTGGGGGTCCCTTGGTAACATCAGGTTCTCCTCAACTCTAGTTTCCTTTCACATCTATCCCTGGTCTACCCTCCCTTATCGACTCGCATTCTGTTTCTGTACCCTTTCTGAGACAGAGTACTTGATGGCGGCGGCCACGTCCCTTGTCATATCTATAGGTATTTGCCTTCACGGATTGAATTATCCATGATCCCTTTTTGACTAAGGCAAATGACAGTTGTGGATGTGACATGCTTGTTGGTTGATTATATTTGGTGTTTTAAAGAAGAATACACGTATATCTGGAGGTAGCGCACCTTTCCTATCTACTTTGAGGAAGATTCACTCATAAAACTCATTTTTACCAGGTCTCCGATTACCATTGTGAAAATTTTATATGTTGTGTTGAGGTACTCTTCGTTATTCTCTCAATCGTAAGTTATGATCGACCTTCTATCAAGATTCAAGAACCTATTATGCATCTTGATTTGAAATATCTCAGAATATTAATGGCATTAGTCATCTCCCGCATACGTGAAACCATTACAACGAATCATTGCCTTCAATTATTTATTTTCCAACAAATTTCGACATCGGTCCTCCAGTTGGCTATGGAAACCGTATTATTATTACGAGGTATGTACCCATTTTTCCTTTGTCTATTTTAAGGGATTTCTGATCATTATTGACGGCGGATTCAGTCTACGCTATGTATAACAAAGATATCAGAATTGGAGCCAGTTCTCTAATAATATTCCTTTCTTCAACTACTATACTTACTACAACTTGCGTCAACCTAGCTCTTGATACTAAAATTAAGAGGATATGTGCAATCAAACCGACTCGAGTTATTTATTTTCAAACGTAAGTACCCTCTCCAACTCAAATAAGAATTATCTTCCTCTTAAGTGCATTTTTTTTTTTGTCTACTTCCAAAAGCTGTCATATAATCCTGGTGCAAGGCTGGATTTGGATACTGACGTACATGCGAAGACGTAAACTACAATCATCCAAAGATGATGATGTTGCTGAAGTCCGATCAAATAATTCACTTCTTCGCCTTCTTTATCATGATGGAGCAGTTGTGGTAGCTCTCTGTTTCTCGTATGTTTCAAAGTATTTTATTTCATTCCTGGAGGAAAAAGTTAGACTAACATTGGTTTCCTGTATTTAAAGTCGCTGCAGCCATATTCCTACCCTATATAATCGTAATCGATGTCGACCTTAATTCATATGCGTAAGTTCCACTTTCAACAACTTCTCATCTCTTAACCCAATCCAATTCACCTATTACATCCGTCTGTTTTTTTCCCTTTAGATATATCACTCCTCTCCTGTCGATAATGGTAACCGTCTTTAGTATCCCTTTCATCACAAGTTGACGTATACTATATAGGGCTGTCATCTCATATTAAGAATGCTACGTCTGAATCCTAATGAAGGAGGAAAACATAGCATTGTTAAGGGTGGAAATGATGGGCAAATACAAGTGCATGAACTTGATACGAATATCGTCAGTGCCCAAACACAATCTATTGCTAGTAGTGGAGAAGATTCTTGTAAATGTGATACGTTGTCCATAAGCTGTCCATAAGTCGAGCTAGCACTCGTGAATAAAATGTTTCATAAGTGACAATCCGAATCAAAAACCATTGTAAACAGGTCCTCCCTCGCAGAGTCATAGTATTCTTCACATCATACCCTTCATTTTCACTTGCTGATACCCCTTCTTGATAGTATCCCCCTCGGGTAAAAGCGAGAATGAGAATTTTTTGAAATTGTTAGTAGATGGTGTTCTTAATGATGCCCAGTGAAAAATCTATACGAATATTCCTAAATACCTGAGAAATTAATGATCTTTGAGAATGAATGGTCCTACCTGATGAGTATGGATTCCTTTATGAGGTTTGACTGCTGAATATTTCATTCCAGGAAGGGAATTCAGCTGAATCGGACTGAATGTGATGGAAGAATCCATGGAGGATTTGTAATATGAACGAGTTGAAATGAGATTTAATCTAATGGAAATCATTTACTGCTTCGAAGTTTGAACCAAGTATAGACACATTTAATTGGTCTACCACATCCACTATGAGTTGAAAGTTATACATCTGACAAGTTACAACTAGATTACTAACTACTCTACTAATCTATTCCATACGCCCCTTAGTAATAAGTATAGTTACAACATTCACTATATGAATTGAAAGTTATACTTCCCTTTTCTTCTGAAAAGTCATTACACTACAACTAGACTACCAATACTCCAGTAATCTACTTGTACATTACGCCACATAATGAACGCAAGATTGTGTGCATCTTGAACTCTTTGAAGATTTATGTTCTGGCAAATGCTCGGTATGCATGTTGATGTCACCATCATCAGAAAATTTAGGATGACCCCTTCAATAAACATATTCATATGTTCATTAGTCGTAATTTCAGATTGGAGATAAATCATAGACGTACGAGACTTGCGATAATGGGGGTGCCATATCAGATAGATATATCACCCGAGGGAAGTGGTTTGATAGGTAGTCATATGGCTTTCTAGAGAAAAATCTCCCAGCGCATATATCTTGATAGAAAGGAATTAATGGAATATTCCTAGAATGTGGAAGACCGCAGTGAAACGATCAGGACTCGGTTGGTAGTCTAAGAGAGAACCGCAGAGTAGTATTAGAGGTAGGGTTCAAGCTGTAGCCAGAAATCCGTTCGTCAAGCCCGGTGGTACAGAGAATAAGTAGAGAGGAAGGAAGAATAGAACGTTCTGAGCGCATTTATTCAGTCAAAAAGGACAACGGATTTTTGCCGAGTCAACATCGATGGTCGATAACGTCACCGTCACCAATATGACGTGGACGCAGTGTTAGAACCGTCAAGGTGGTTGAACGCTTAATACTTGCTCAACTTCTGGTGTAGAGGCTCTCTGTCATATTCAAGGTTCTTCCAACCTTCGAGAGGTTCAAATCCAACTGACATGGTTTCACTGCTTCTGTGCTAGAGTAAGTTATTTTCCGTTCGGCTTGTTCAAGTAGATCAGCGATCTATGTATCAAGACTAGAAGCAAATACAATTCTCTAAATATTTCGGTGCTTGTATGCGTTGGGCTTGGTACCGGGTATGTTATTTTTTTTAATGATAAATCCGAAAAATGTAATCTTAACAAGCGCGAGCAGACCCTTCGTTCGAATCACGAACGTTGAAGAACAAAGTGCAGTAATCAATTAATTTCCTTCACATTAATGGAGTGGTATGTTTCTCGTTTATGAATCGTGTCTGCAAATCTTGATTTAACAAGGGTGCGGATAGGCCCGTAGATCCCTGGCTCGAGTCGCTACGGCCGAAGAAGAGGTCACAGCGTCAAAAGAGAAAAGGGCTCCAGGACGAACTGGTTACTTGTTGTTGTCCATGTCAGCGGTGTCGGTGAAAAAACGGATCTCGTTCGAATGACAATCACCCTTGACTAGATTTACAATGATGAAACGAACCCAGGCTATATGAAAGTAAGCTCTCCAAACTTATTCAACAACAAGTCATAACACAATATAGACTCATAAACTCTTCTCTCCTCGATCTCAACTGTTGGGTTGCATTCGATCAAGGGGGAAGTAGAACTGGATTTTGATCAGGCCTTCGGTATTCCAACTGTTAGGAGGATGGAGTGGATTGAAACCACAGTCGAATTTCAAAGCATCCTACTAACAATGGGTTAAAAAGCTGGGGGCAGACTGTCATGGTTTTCTTCAACACTCGTTTACTCTTCCATTTGCAAAACCAGCTCTCTTAGACAGTAAACAACATTTTACATTTCTCGTTCCCGTACTATGGCACCTATTTTCATGAATGTTATCCGCCATTTCAATTTCACCATCCCTCCTATTACTACTCCGCCTTCCATGACTGCGACTCCAGTATCGACGTCCCTTTCAGTTGACACTTCTACCCCTACCATAACATCAATTGGTACGTTCTATAATATCAATTACTTTTGTAACATCTGACCCCGTTTGTGAAGATATTCCTCTTACATCTACTCCATCATCCATCGTCTCGGCTACGAATGCCATCCTAATTTGGGTATACGTCGGACTTGCACTCCTATTCTTACTAGTCACCGGTATCTCTGTTTTCATTGTCCATAGATATTACACCACAGGAGTTAGGAGGAGTCAACGAAGAGGGAGGAAAGAAGGTTTACCATGGAAAGGTATGGAGGAGGGAAGAAGGGAGAAATTCATTGATGCGCTCAGAAAATTGGATGGATATGGGGTGAAGGGAAAGAAGACGAAGTTTGGTCTTGGTAGAAAGATTAGTGGCGATGATGGACCTTGGGAGGATATTGATTTGAATGAGTGTAAATCCAAGTACCAATCACAGGTACGTTGTTCTACTATCATTATTATGATGTAAATTCACTAATACATTGTAGGATTGGAAGGAGCATGTTGAGGTGGTGCTTTCTAGGATCAAGGACTTAGATAGTGTAGGATTGTTTTCTGGCGCAGTAAGTGCTCCAGAGTTAGTTGTTCCAGGAAAAGCGTTGGTGAAGGAACCTCGAGTAGTAGGTCATCCTCCTGGTCTCGATGTATTTAATATCCCTTTTGCTACTCCGGGATGTTCAAGGTGGGAGAATGTAAAACTTTCTCCGGTGTGTGGTGCAATGTATAAGTAGTATATTAAAGATTAGTTTGAATGTAATGATTGTTTGGAAAAATAATTGGTACTAGGAGGTCTGAGTTGGCGATTTGTATGCTGAGCCTATGGTATCCAGTCCTGATGTAAATCGGTGCTTCATGCTATGACGACTGTTAGAAATGTCTGAGCGTGTGATGATATACCTGATTATCTACTTACCGTCTTTGGTCTCTTTGAAATTGCTTTTTCGACAACAGTGTTTTTATCTGTGTCTCTTCCGATTTCTAAGTAGGCTTTTCTTATGTTGATTTTGGTGATTTATGTTGAATCTAGACCTACCCTTGTGTGATTTAAACTGACGAGGTCTGACGTGCTATGTTTTTGAGTTCGAGGGAACCTGGAGTGACGTCACTCAGTAGAAATCGCTTTTAAACCCTTCGCAGCACACTTTTTGGATTCTCATTCTTCTTTCCTTTCTACTTGAGTCACTACATCTAGAACACTCGACCAACTCTTCCAACTGAATCAACTGTTGTAACCCTCTTATGTGTACCCGATTACACCGTCTGAAATTTACCATTAATTCCCTTCTACCAATATATGCACTGTGGCCCTTAGTCAGTATATATAAGCTGCTTCGTTTCCTCTTATTAAATATACTGATCACTGCCGCCAACAGGAGGTAATCAAGAGGTAAAGAATCCTCTCCCACTCACTTCTTCTTGTCTAAGAGCTGGGAACTCACTATCCTTCACTCGACATACAGTATGTATCAATTTGGCAAATTGGATATATTGGAAATACTAATAAATTCTCACACTGTTAGCCTTGGGTAGCGCTGCTCAGAGGACAAGCTTGATTTTAGATGGCAGTGATATATGGTAACTTCCCATGGTAAATATATGGGCTTCAAAACTGTAATAAATCTATAACAATGACTTCAAGCATCGCGGAGCTGGGTAACCTTGAATCCGGAGTCTCCGTGGACCTTAAGCAGGCGTACTCGCCCTAGTGGAGTCGGGGTTAATGAATGAGAAGGACGGTTCGAGTTCCCAATCACAGGTTCTAATACTATACCATATTATTCCACAACACAATTTGCTAATAATTTATTTCAAGGATTGGGAGAAGGACGTATCGGCACACTATCCTCTTGGAGCACAACATCCGCCACGGGTGTATGGGGTTTTGCAGGATACTGGCATGTATCATCATATAACGACATGTCGGGCAAATAACACCAACAAGTGACTCAAGGTGATTATAATTATGAGGAATGACAACATGTGATAACGCATATATCAGCCTATATTGTAGATGAATGTACCTCAGTCTGTTTATCACACTTACTGAGATACTTTCTCTATTCTATAGTGGCAAGTTCAACAATAATTTATGGGTTCTGTAATACATTAACTACCAGGCTTGCTACCTTATCATAATCTAAATAGCATGAAGCTAAAACTGAAAAACTGCTTTACTGTGCCACCTTGAGCAACTTAGTGATAGTTACAAAGGATTGGGAGACGCAACCATGACTCCCATCATCTTGAAGTACATCATCTGCCACCCGATTCCAGTATTTCAATCACTCTCACATTCACTTCCACCCTCAACATTCTGACGCCGGATTCTTCGAGTGTGGTGTCCATTCCCACAGGGAGTCTGTTTTGACAACACCTCATGACGTTCCAAGAGTTTAATCTTGCCTATGTAGGACGTAGGGTAAGGGGTGGTCATCGTGGACACTTCGAAATGAACATATAAACAAATACAAATTTCAAAACTTCTCACACTACTGGATGACATCCCGTAGGATTTAGAAATGCAAATATTGTCCTCAAACTTTAATTCCATGCCATGCCGATTGTTCCGTATTCCATATATAGTTACTTTGATTTTACATAACAAAATATACCCATTTCTAAACTTTAATCTAGAGGAGGCCTTGTCGCCCCATTTCTAAATGTTTTTTGTGTCAAAAGCCATCCTCAAACTTTAAATTTGAATCTCCGAGATGCCATGTGACTGTACAGACACTTCGTACCTGCTTCGTACCAATGCATACCCTACGAAAACTCATCTTCCAAGAGTGCGTATAGTCCAAAGGCTCTGTATTAAGCTGTGGCCCTTGAGTTTGGCAAATGGGTATAATCCGTCATTGCACTTTTTCTTCCAAGGCAAGAAGTTGGTTCTGCTGAAGCTGTTGTATTTGTAGAAGATCTTCAAGGTCTTCAAAATCATTATTGTACCTGTCCATGATGAAGAATCAAGGCTCAAGAGTACAAATGATAGTAGTATTAGGCCCGAGTGCATTATTTCTCCAGCTCCTGCTGTTCTCATGGTTCACATCAATGGATGATCTACCAAATATGGACGTTACATTATTTGTAAAAATTAACAAACATTGTGTCTACGGTTTAGAAATCTAAACCAAATTTCGGAAGTATCCGAAAAAACAAAGTTTGAAGATATATTTGATTTTCTAAATCCTACGGGATGTCATCCACTGATAACATTATATCGTCATACTTAGATGTGTTCTCACCAGGGTCAGAATCGATAACATAGCGCCATGGTGGAACAAGTTAAATCCGTTGGCTGGTGTTGGTTATTCCCTAAATGACATTCCTAATGTTACGTATCTGGCAGATTCCTTCCTAGCTGCGTATCTCGTGTGTATTTGACTATTTGTTGTGATCTAATAGGGTTGGGTATGTAAACAATGCGATGAAGGCTGATAAGGGAGATCAACCTCTCAACTTCGCTTAAACTTCTGAAAACTCGAGTTCCTTGGAGTCCCGATGAACTCCAACGGTATTTGCTACCAGCTAGTGAGCGAGTGATATATCAACTTTTCAATTATTTTCAAAACTTCACATTTTCAATGCGAGCTTTGAAAGTGACGTAATTTTCGTCTTCATAAGGCCTGGGCGCGAGTTACGTTATGTGTGTATAAACCTAAACAAAAAAACTATACTCAGCTAGAATCAACAGACATGAGAACCAGGCACTTAACTTGGACTTCTTTGCGACCAGGTACTCATGCTCTCTTGCGTCCATGCCATCAGAAATTTTTGTCAGACATTATGCCGGTGGTATGTTTTCCGTTCATAATCCCTTTTCAAAGTCTGCAAACTAATTTCAGCTCACTAGTTGCAGGTGTGGCGGTGCTAATATATGACTTGATACTTGAATGGGAACGAGAAGTCGAATGCATATGGAGGTCTGTCTGCAATGTGCCAGTTTACTCTTGAGTCTCACCTCATTCACTTTCTGCGCCTAGGAGCTCGAAATGGATCGTGAAAGGCACGTACTTGGTGGCACGGTATTTGGGACTGGCATTGCAGATGTGAGCTTTCGTGTTTAACACCCCGCGCCATTGGCCAACGTCCATAATTTGAATCTTTGTCTAGCTTCAACCTCATCTACATCAATTACATGACCCAATTTGAACAACTTCTGGGTTGCAGGGCATGGTTTCAGTTTCAGGGGGCTGCCGCTTCGGCATTGACTTGTAATCTTGAACTAATTCTCATACTTCGTGGTGAGTTTGCTCAACGTGTCTGGTATAATTTCAACAACTTTATTAACATGATCGAGTCCAGTTTATGCATTATATGACCGCAATTTCATTCTTGGGACATCCATGGCCATTCTTTTCTTTTCCTCCGGAACAGCCTATGCCATCCTAGGAGTAAAGTCGGTTAGATCAGCACAATTGGATTCCGATTGTCTACCAGTCAATGTATTCGATCGTTATGTGATGATGTTTATGTGAATATGATTTCCGAATAGTCTCTAATTCCGGTACTAATTCTGACTCATTTTGGATCAGTGGTACTATGGTGACAAACCAAATTTTGCTCTGGGGGCTCACGATATACGGGTATTGGGCATCCGTTAAACCAAGTTTCTTTCGGGATCACAGTCGTAAACCAATTCTACGGATTGTCATCCGTGATAATTCGTGCTCTTGTCTCATACTATGTGGTACGATAATCTCCAAATATCTGATGCTCCCACTAACTTTCCCAATAAGTTGCTCTCGTCTCAGGTCTACAGCTTGGCATCCAAGAGTTGGTACATGTAATGCCATGGTGCGTTTTTAGAAACATTGCACAATGATGGGTTGATATCTTTACATGCAGTGCTTGGAGTGCTTTACTTTCACTTGTAGTAAGCCCATTCGTTAACTCTCTGCGAGTCGCCAATGAATTAACACGTTTGATGAAATGCAATAGAGTTGTAGACTAATTCTGAACATGCGGAGCCTCCGGGTGAGCAATGGCTCCCAGGAACAACAATCACCAGATCCCGAAGTGAATACCGAACCAGTGGAGAATTCCGATTTTTGACATATCCGATGTACCTAAATCACTACTTGGTGGTGATGTCCAGTCGGTATATATATCCTCACTCCTCACTCATCTCATAACCCCCGGCATTCCCGTCTTTGATTTTTCGTCAATGTCGGACTCCATTTTCACCTAAACTGTAGTCTCCTTGATGTCGTTGGGCGTTACTCTCACAGGTTGCATATCAGGTACAGTGCTAGTGGCAGGGAAATCGATAGTGTAGAGGAGTGATGGGTGTAGGTTGTCTTGACTTTCTTGTTTCTTTTCACGTTTGTCATAGTCATAATACACAGTTAAGAGATGTAGACTAGCGATAATAACAGACTCATTGAAAACCGTAGGCACGGTGTTGGATAGTCTTCAGTTTCAGACTTTGAATGGTTCTCTGGTACTTCCTTTTTGAACGTGCCTATGTAGCGAATGAGATGAGGGTTTCCGGTAATACGTCATGAGCATTGAGGTGACGTCACTCGATTCTACGAGATGAATAAATGCACCTCGCTCTGTCTTCAACTTCTTTCTTCTCTACTTTTACCTTCGTCGGCACTTGTATATCAGAATTTAAAGCTTCATTTTTCACCCTTGTTCAATGCCCTTCCATTTGTGTTGGACAACTTCTTTGGGAGTACACCATCCGAGGAATATTAATTCCCTTCTGTCAATATATGCGCTGCCCTTTTCCTCATACATATATCTATGTACGTATTCTATTCCGTACCACATGCAGCAGGACACTTAATCTTTAACAGGTCATCATCACATTGTTGACATGTTCATCAGTGCTTTAGAAATACGTCCTCTCGTAGTAGGGAGATGAGGGGCGAAATTATCGGAGGTGGGATGATGTACTCCCAATCACAGGTACGCCCCAAGTTTTTCTTTCTTACCATTTAAAAACACGATTGCTTGAACTGTTGAAAGGATTGGGATAAGCACGCACCAGGAGCTGACATGACAGTATTTGGTTAAAGTTCTATTTCTGACAATTTCAGAAAACTTTCTTTTTAACCCCCCTGTTTGCTGTGCAATCTAATAATGTAGTTGTAGTGTAATTGTATATATGTAATAACTTTTCAGAAACAAGGAATGATACAACCTTCAACTCACAACGGATATTAGAGGGCCGCAAGTCACCGAAGCATAACAATAAACAGACATGTACAGTATCGGACCTATTATATTACCCATCTATACTCGGTTACAAATAAACCTAATCATCTGAGACTCATTTCAAACAAAAACCAACCGTGGGCTCTGGATATTACAGAGGTAATAATCAAGGTCGCTGTAGCTAGGACGGTTGCAACTGGTACTTATGATACACGTTGACAGTTGGTTTTTGATGAACTACATTCAAGTCTATTTTATTCACAATTGCTAGTTCGAGCTACGGACAATGTATCACATTTAGTAGACGTTTCCTGGCCACCAACGATAGATTGTACTTGGACACTGATGACATTCGTATCAAGTTCAAATACTTGTGCTTGTCCATCATGTCCACCTTGAACAATGCTACATTTTCCACCCTCAGCAGGATTCAGACGTAGCATCCTTAATAGGATATGACAGCCCTATATAACACACCTCAACAAGATAATCAAATAATAATAAAATGGATTTTACTCACTATGATTGACAGGAAAGGTACGGAATATCTACAGGTGTAAGTAATAAGTAAATTGGACTGGGTTGAGATTTACACAAATTGGGAAGTGGTTGAAGGTGAGGGGAACTTACGTATATGAATTAAGGTCGAGATCGCGTGCGAGTGAGTAAGGTATAAATATGGCTGCACCGACTTTTAAATAGAGGAACCCAAATTAGTCTACTAGGTCCCCTCCACAACTCCACAACAGAGTGAGAGAAATACTTTGAAACGTACGAAAAAGGAGAGCTACCACAAGCGTTCCGTCATAATAAAGAAGGCGAAGAAGTGGAAGATCTGTTCTGACAGTAGTGACGTTGAATGTTTCACGTTTAGGTCTTCGCATAAAAGTCAATATCCAAATCCAAAGTTGAACTAGGAGTCCAACAGGACTTTTAGAAATAAGTGGAAAATGAAACGTGCTTGAGAAGGAGAGTAATTTCTCGACTGCGCAGGTACTTACATTTGTAGATAAATAAAGCGAGTTGGTTTGACAACACACATCCTCTTGAATTTAGCATTAAGAGTGAAATCCACGCAAGTTGCAGTAAGTACAGTAATTGAAGAGAGGAATATTAACAGAGAACTCGCTCCAACCCTGATATCTTGATTATACATAGCGTAGACTGAATTTGGCGTTAATTGGTTGGGGATAGATAAAGGACAATGGTACGCACTTCGTAACAATAATATAGTTTCCACAGCCAGTTGAAGAACTGCTGTCAAAATTTGTTGGAGGATAAGTGATTGAAGGCAATGAATGGCTGCAATGGCTTCATGTGGACCTTCGTGCATGCGGGAGGCGACTAATGCCATTAATATTCTGAGAATGACATTATATTGGGTTCTAGAATCGTGATAGAAGGCTCGGGTTGATCATAACTTACGATTGAGAGAATAACGGAAGGTACCTCAACACAACATATAAAATTTTTACAATGGTAATCGGAGACCTGGTCAAATGAGTTTAGTGAATTCTTCATCACGGTGTATAGGAAAGGTGCACTACCTCCAGATGTACGTGTACTCCTCTTTAAAACACCAGATGTAATCAACCAACAAACATGTCACATCCACAACTATCATTTGCTTCAGAGATGATCCTGGACAATGGTTCAATGTGCGTGAATACCTATTGAAATAATATGGGACCAAGCAACCATCCAGCACTCTGTCCTAGCCTGAGAATGTGTACAGAAATAGATTGAGAGGTGATCGGGGGGGATAGGCGTACAAAAAATTGGAGTCAAGGAGGTTGTAGGTTACTAAGGGACCCCCTACGTTGTTTGTGAAGGAGTGGGAAATGTAAGCACAGGGTAAGATCTCCGCACGAGTTTGATAATCCCGGACCAAATTACCCACACTCATTCATTCAATCCTTCACACGCCCATCCTCATTCACTGCCTAAGCTCTTTAATTCAGCCTCTGACAGAACATTGATCATATCCGTCGAAAAGGAAGTACCGGAGAACCATTTAAAGACTGAGGCGGAAGACTCAGAGTGGTATTGTTGCCTTTATGCTAACAGGAGCCTAAATCGTTTTATGCATTAAAAGTTAAACTATCCCACTCCATGCTTCGGAAAAACCTTATTCTATTTGTAAATGCTGTCACTAATT
>JAWPGT010000070.1:0-117705 GCA_034638255.1 Coprinus comatus
TGGCCATATTTCAAGTTCAGTTCCAATGCCTATGTCGACATCCAACCATACGTACTTCCCGCTCGTGCACCGCCATTCCTCCGATGTCTCTTCCTGGTGGAGGAGGTCACCACAAAGTTAAAATACTGATAAAAAACGAAGCTCCAATTGGGTCTTGGTTTATGGTTTATGCATTTGTACTATTGTTGCTAAACGCTAATGACGTAGAGTCACCTCCCACCGATGATCACATTCTCCATCTCACATATTCATCCCTTCAACATTTCTTTGGGCAGAAAAACAAATATAGATATTCCTTAGTAAAGCGAGAAATTGCGGATTCTCTGGGATATCGCACTGCTTTATCTTGAAAGTTACGATTCATTCTACCCTATCCAAATCATTACTTCTAACATTGGACTCTATTCACAGGAGTCCGATCATCGATGATTTAATCTGTCACGTCGTTTTCTGGGGTTTGAACAGTAATTTTTGGATGCTTGGACATTTGCCTCTGCAACGGGATATAAACACCACCGTGATCTCGAGAGGTGGAACTCGAGCTTTGGAATTTGATTGACTTTGAAGCATCAACTATACATCACATAATAACTTATTAATCTCAAATATCAACTTTTTTCTTCTTGATAGAATTTATCTGGGTTTCTTGGAATACAAGCTCGCAGCTCTTTTTGTGAACAAGTCCAAGAGGTCTGTGTTCTGTGCATGTACTCTGCTAACCTGGGCTCTACAAAGCAGAATGAAGATGCAGAGTTTGACAGGTATCCGAAACTTCGATAGAGTCTATCCGACTGCTAGTCTATCATGTGAATTCTGCTGGGATCAAATCGCCGACACTGCACTGTCAAACCTTTTCCCCAAAGATGAGTTGTTGCTTGCACGAAGCTATATCCACCTCGATTCACCTACAGTGTGTCAGGTTCCCTTGTGAGTTGTAGTCCATATTCGTCCTTCTTATCCTGCCCATACCTTAAAGGAACACAGAATATTAGTCGTCAACGGTCAACGGAACAGGGCAGTACTAAGTAGACCATTACTTGCCTTTTAATTCATCAGTTCTTCCCCACTAATTCCCACAGAATCTAGGCTCCATCGACATCGCCGCATACTTTGGCTCTGAAACAAGTATCAAACCTTGATCATCGTCCTTTGTAGAAATCTGATCATAAGACCTCCTCAACGGTATAAACGATGGACCATTGATCAGCAAATATCATTTCTTGAGCAAGTACTACTCCTTTGAATCTCCATCATGGCTACCGTGATAACTTCGTGGGCTGAAAGTGAATACTACTTCCGGTATTAAATATGTTTCTCCTTCTTCGTATTCCCGGGTGTTTAACAATTTCTTTCAGAAGGCTTGGAGAAAGTCTGACAATGACTGTTGGTGTCTTTCAAACCTGGAGTTTCAAAACTTGGGCCAAATTTTTACTAGGTAATCGGTTACTGTGTCGACTTTTTTCTTTTTTTGGAATTTTAACTATGCAAACATGTGAGTCCTCATTTACCTCTACCTCACAATTTTATTATTAATGATGTAAGTTCTATAGATCTGTATTATATAGCATTTCAAGGAGATACACGGACGCAGAAATGTGTTGTCTTGATCGTCTATTTGATTGGTACTGTGCAAACGATGGTAGCTCTCCATGACTTCTACATCGTTTTCTGCACCCTTAATGCCACAGCGCACGAGATTCATGGGATTGAACATACTCTTTTCCTCTACTTAGGTTTGTCGGAAGCATATATTATCGATTATGGCGGGGGACCTAATCAAATATATTCATGGTTCACAATTATCTTATGTGGTGGCTTAGGTTGTATAATCTTTTTATATTTCATACTATATGCAATAGCAACTAACATATCTGGAACAGTTGCGTGTATTGTTCAGCTGGTTTATGCACGCCGAATCTGGGTACTCTCGCGAGCCAAGAGCGTTACCTTCCTCATTGTACTAGTATGTACATTTCTCATTATCAAAAAGGCTATCGCAAACTTAAATTTTCGGGTCCAGATGGCACTTGCGCAATGTGTAACAACAATCTTTATTGTCGTGGTTTGGGTTCTTATTCAAAGTAGCCCTACCATTCCCGATGGAACATATGTGTATCGAGCTTACAACTTCACTAGAGTATTTGTGAGTACAAGAATGATTCTTCTTGATGTCATCACGATGATAATTAACTTGTAGTAAAGCTATGGGGATCTATCGGTGCATTATGTGACACATTGATCACTGGATACATGACATATTATGTATGTTGACTGGTTTCCCTCTTTCACAAAACAAAAATATTCAACTTATCATACCTTCAACTCGTTCAGCTATCGAAACAACTTCGGAAATCTACTTCCATTCCAAGGCGTACAAGTGTAGTAGTTAACAGAATTCGGCGTCTCGTACTAGAGACAGGTTTAATAACCAGTGAGTTCTAAAGTGAGGTTGTGATACAACAAATTCTCAACCAATAAACCAATCCTTGGACCTTCTCTAGTGCTTGTTTCTACTACCTATACACTTACCGCGGCAACCTCTGACTTCCTGTAAGCAAGTTACACATTGCGTCACCTCTATGAACGACGTCATCGAAATAATACTGATATATAAGATGGGCTCTGCCCATCTTAGACCTCTCTCCTCTCTCTGTACTTTACTACGTCCTTCTCCCGACCTTCCCCTCTTTCTTCTACGCGCGCGCCTTATCTCTCGTAGTATCCTTCAAAGAAATAGTACTTACCTTGTGGCTGTTGACTCCCTCGTCCACCAGTAAGCATACTTCACACTCCCCTTAAGTCCTTCCCCCTCCAGTGTAGCCTACCGGCTTCCACTTCCTTCCATATCGTAGCATTATTGCCGGTCTTTGCCTAGGGAAACTTTATTCAAACTCATTATTGGTAATGTTAAATAGTCGGTTTACGATTATAGGTGGAAGACACAACAAGGATGATGTTTGTGTCTCATTATATGTCACCGAATCAAACCCAGAGAGGTCCCTAGATGTCGTTTCTTCAAGCGATGAGCCACTGTCAGATCAACGTCAACCATGTAGTAGGATTTGGAGGAGACCCCAACTTGGGTTACCGTCGTTTCTAGTTTGGCGACGATGTAGAAAGGTTCTGTCGTAGTAGCTTAGTGGAAACTTGGATGTTGTATACTCACACTGCCGCTGTTAATTTTGAGCAGCGACTTGAGAATTATAAAACAGCGACTGGCCTAGTAGTATATACGATCATGTTCATGAATAATTTGTAGACGAGGCAAGCGAGTGATTGTTAAGAATATCAGTAACTTACTTCTTCCCGTCTTTCTTTTGAACTTCTATAGAATAGGAGTCTCATTGTACTCTTCGCCTGCTTTCCCGATTAATACCCTGTGATTGGCAAGCGTGGTGATGATCTCGGAGGTTTCGATTTTGGACTGTAGGAATTCAATTTCTAGCTCACCTCATAGTATATTTATAGCGAGGCTCATAACACCCGAGTTTGTATTATAGTGTCGATCCTAGATCAATTGTGACTTCAAGTTGAACTTGGCACATCGTCTTGTTAGCTGAAAGCTACGTCATAGTTTAGATGTGAAGTTGAACGGGGGGGAATGGAACGGAATTTTCTCGTTTTGTGTCACATTACATAGCAGTGTGGTCCATAATATCGGGACTGCCCAGACTTTTTTTTTTTTTGTAATCACATAGCTCGGGGAAGCAATTTGGGCGAAGCAATGATTTGTCCTGGATCTATTTCACTGGTCAGATCATTTAGTAGCTTGGTATATATAACGCCGAGGCTAGAACACATACGAAATCTCTAAGTATTTAGCGCCAATTTTGCTTAGATCTCAGAATGTAGATATAAGATGCTTTTTTTTTAAGGTTTTTCTCTGGTATTTGTAGTTCAGATATATATCAACTAGTCTCACCTATTTTATGTTTATCTCATCCGAACAATGACTTGTACAATGTTGTGCCTTGTACCAAACTACATTTATTCGTAAAATTGTATGTTTATGATGGTTCTGGTTCGAAAGTTTCCAACAACACATGTCATCGTTTAAAGGTTATCATTGACATTTTTGCAATTAACCCCGGGTTCACAAGTGTTCCACAACGTTTTTCTGTTTTTGTTCGAAAACGTTTTTTGATTTTGTGATTTTTTTGATCAAACATAGTATGGTACGGGCCGAGGTCATTCAAGGAATCGAGGTTGTATCGGTATCGGGAATCTTTCACATGATGGAATGTTCAGGTACGTATTACAAGTTAATATAAAGGAAGCAATGTTGGTTATCCACTCCTTCCCTCACCGAATCTTTTTCGTCCCTTTTAAAGAACATCCCATTTTTGGATATTGTACATGGGCCTGTGGTTGGGGGGGAGGGTTGTTAATTCGGACTCCGACACAGGTAACTATCCCACGCGTTTGGTGAGGGGAATGGGTGTGGGTTGGTCTGTTTGTAGTTCTCTAAACAGTCCATATACCTCTCTCAATCTTCCTTCCTTCAACATCACACACTTCACCCACCCCTTCAAATCTTGTTGTAAAAAAAAGACACTTGCACCTGTGCTTTGTTGTACACTCGGTGTTTTTTCTTAAAAACGAAAAAGGTGATTCACATAAACATCATAGAGTTTTTATAAACGAGAGCGCTCATTCCGAAAGGAAAGGGAAGAAGGAATTTAAAGTATAAACTAGGACCAAACAAAGGAAACGGACACGACGGACTCGGAGTCTTGGGAGGTTCAATAACAACAACAACACGAAACCGAATTACACGCAACAACAACAATAACACGTTTTTTTTTTTCTCTCACTCTCACTCATTCTTCTCCCGAAATCTCCGAAAACTATGATTCATCTTGATCGAGGTCGTCATCACCAACAACATAATTCACCAAACACTAGCAATTCAACAGCTTCAGGTTCTACTTCTATTACTTCGCCACTCAAATCATCAGCATCTGTAGCTGCTTTAGAATCATTTACTTGGGATGTAGATGTTAATGATCCTTTTGGAACTTCAACAACTCCTACTGGTATAAATGGTGGTACTTCACATTCCACTTCAAATACTAGTGCGATGACGATGGGAATGGGAGGAGGTGTTGGTGGAATGATGTTGAATGGTTCGAATGGGCTGGATGATGATTTGGATTTGAGTGGTGTTGGCGTTGGCGTTGGTTTAGGTGGAGGTGATGATGATGATTCTTTGGTGTTTAATCCAGATTCATTTCTGATAGACGATGTCATGAATTTGTCACCTCCGAATCTGGAAGATGATGATATTGGAGATCATATAGGAGAGAGTAGGAATGAGGATGGTATAAGAGGAAGTGTTGAATCTCCACCTGTTACTGTTTCTTCGATAGCTTCAAGTTCCAGACCACCACCTTTCTCAACGACTACTGCTACAACTGAAGGTATTGGAACCATTACGGGGGCATCTCCAACTAGTGGAGATAGAGAGGATAGGAGTTCACCACTTTCACCTGTACCAGAAACGAATTCGCCTAATGGACCTGGTGAAAATGAAGGTGAAGGTGGTGAAAGGGAAGAAGATGAAAGTAGTGCTGGCGGTAGTAATAAGGCAAAGAAAAAGGAAGAGGAGGAAGAGGAAGAGGAAGGTGGAAATGGAGATGATACAACAAAAACGGAAAAGCTAACATCATCGAGACAGAGTTCACCTCTCAGTCCATTATCTCCACCTCCCGATGAGGTGGATGAGAATGAAGGTTCGGTTGAGGAGAAGAAAGAAAAGGAGGAGATTGATTCGAAAGCGAAGACGGTTCAATCATTCCAACAACAACAACCACAGTTAAGGGGGAAACAAGATGCATCGAAAGGAAATCCATTGCTTCAGCAACGTTCTCAACAAATGCACCGGCAGCAACTGCAACAACACCATCAGCGGCATCAACCGCAACTGCAGCAGCAGCGAACGAATACCTCAACTCCTACCGCCGAATCTGCCAATAATGTCGCCCGTGATATCAAAATCTCAAAGGTGCTTGATTTGAACGTCGAACTTTTCAGGTATGCATACAAAACAACGAACAAAACCGTGAACATTAAAGCTAATGAGGTGTTTGACTCCCTATCTCCTACAGTATCTTTTCTCGACTACAAGCACAAGGAATACCCCCTAATGACCCTCGATATGTGCAGTACGTCAACTTGAATTGCTTTGAAGCCGAGAATTATATGCTTATAATCTTTTCCCTTAAGTTACAATACCTGTCTAAAAACCAACCTTTCATGGCTAGCTTCTCTCGCCGATGGTCAAGTCACTGTACGTTCTTCCTTTTACCTTGTTACTATGTGTATTTTTGTTTATACTATACGCCTATTAGATGATACCCCACATGGAACCACCCCCACCACTTGATTTTGTTCCAACGGACCGAATTCGGGCATTATATGCTGAACTCCCAAATCTATTCGCTAAAGAAATTGCTCGTGTCAAATTCCAGCAGCAGCAACATCACGCTGCTCAAATGCAACAACAACAGCAACAGCAGCAGCAGCAACATCAGGCTCAGCAACATCAAGCTCAGCAACAACATCAGGCGCAACAACAGCACCAAGCTCAACAACAGCACCAAGCTCAACAACAACATCAAGCTCAACAACAAGCTGCTCATGCTCAACAACAACATAATCAGCAGCAGCAACAACTTCAACAACTTCATCACCAAAACATGTTGAAGCGTGAACGACCTGATGATGCTACGATGCAGATGATGAATAAACGAAGAGATACAGGAGAAAGTAAAATGATGCCACCACCTTTACCTATGAATCCTTCTGGCATGAACGGTCTTAACGTAAATACATCTACACCTTCATCTACAGGAGGAGGCGGATCAATTAACGGTGGAACGCCAAGTGGAACTCCAACTCCTAATCCTATGGCTGGTGGTAATAATACATACCATAACGCCAACTCCTCAAATACGAATGCGAGGAATGGTTCACCTGCTGGTTCTGCAAATTCTGGTACACCTGGTCCTTCAATGCCGCCACCACCACCACCTGGTTCGGCTGGTTCTAGTTCTACACCTGTTGGAGGAGATGGAATGGGTATGAATGTTGTAGGAGGAGGAATACCTGGTGGAGTGATGACTCCAGAACAACAACAAAGAGCTAGACAAGCTCAGTTGGCACGTGCGATGGCTAAAGGACAAATGTCACCACCTGGTATGATACCTAGTTCGAATACTGGTGCTGATGCCGGTTCACCTAATCCTGGCGGTCAAGGTCAAGGTCAAGGGGTTGGTGGTCCAGGAGGAGGAGGAGCGGGGAATATTAATATGGCTAGTGGACTTCAACAAGCATATACGGTTCTTCGAACTCCTAATCATCCTTTTGTTAATTATATGGTGAGGAACGTACCTGGGTTCTTACAATTACCACTTCAGCAGCAATTGCAGAAGATGTTGGTTGTTCAACAAACTATGCAACAGAGACAGATGGAACAACAACCACAATCGCAACAATCGCAACAGAGAGGTGGTCCAGGAGCACAGGGGGTAGGAGGTCCAGGAGGTCCAGGTTCACCTGTTGTTCCTCAAGGCGTTGGTGTTGGTGGGATGTTAGGTGGTGGTCCTGGTACAGGAGGAATGGGAGGAATGGATCCTAGAATGATGGCTGCAAGAGGAATGGATATGAGTATGAATCAACAAAGACAATTAATGTTGATGCAACAACAACGCATAGCAGCTGCTAATGCTGGCGGTAGTGGCGGTGGTGGTGGACCTAGTGGAATGAGTGGACCTGGAGGTATGGGATTAACACCCCAACAAATGGCCATTCAACAGGATAGAATGTTGAGACAACAAATGGCGCAACAGCAGCAGCACCATCAACAGCAACAACAACAACAAGGTGGTGCTGGAAATATGGCGTCACCTTCGCATGGATCGCCTGTTGCACCTGGTTTAGGAGGTATGGGTATGGGTGGATCGACGGGAAGTGATGCGTTTGTACCTGGACCTCCAACACTAAGATCAAATGCTTCTATTCCTGGAATTGCAAGAAGTGTGAGGTCTCCTACGAATAGTGGAGGTGCTGCTTCACCTATGACACCAAGGGTACCTTCAAGATCGTTAAGCTCTGGTCCGATAGGTTTATCTTCTCTTGGTGGTGGTGGTGGTGGTGGACAAGGAGGACAACAGGGGACAGAAGATTATCAGAGGATGTTGATGCAACAGCAACAAGGACAGGTCGCGAGAATGATGCAACTTCAACAGCAGCAGCAGCAGCAACAACAACAACAACAACAACAACAACAAAACGCTCAACAACAAAACCCAGGATTTAACCACGGAATGGGTTGGGCAGGTGGTGCTGGCGCTGGTGGTAATGGAGGGAATTGGACAGCAGGAGGACCACCTGGAAGTGGAAATGCAGGCTTCCCTGGTGCTGGTGATGTTTCAAGACATATGTCAGCCACTCCCAATCCTGCAGGTCAATCGCAGGGTATGGGAGGTATGGGAATAAACCCTGGCGCTATGGGAATGGGAGGCATGAATGTTGGTACGATGGGAATGGGAATGGGAATGGGCGGAATGGGTGGCATGGGTGGTATGGGTGGAGAACAGGGTATTGATGGAGAATACGATTTCTTGGGGTCGACATGGCAATAAACATGAATTTTTCTTTTCGGGTTTTTGAGTTTCCTCGATCGTTTCGTGTCCCGCCACCCACACGTTCTGTTCATTTCAGTTTTCTCGATGCATTCCTTCTACTTCCGACCGATCACTTCCCTTCCTCCCGTCGAAATCGAAATAGAAAGTACCTGACCCTGACCGAACCCATGCTCCCCTCCTTCCGCCTCTGCTTCTCCCACCTCCACTTTGTGTTTTTTAACTCTCCTCTCTTCTACATGGGTGTTAATGCTATTCCACGCACTGTTTACTGTTGTCCTACCTTTTCTGCTCCACACAATGCTCCTTCTTGTTGTCCGTGCCTGATTCCTCTCTTGCGCTTTTTCTTTCTCTCCTGGCTATTGACTATTTAAGCATTCAAGTCAATTTTTTTTTACTTGTTCTTCGCCGCTCCTCTTTTTTTTTTCCGAGGTCAAGAGATTATTTTACGAATTATGAATCAAAGATATCCAGATTTGTCCCTTTTTGTTTTTTAGTGTTTCTGTTTCAAAGTTTTTTCTTTTTACCTTATTTTTTCATTTCTTGGTTTTCAGTCTTTTTTTTTATCCCACCGCTCTCGCTTTTCCCATTTTTGTGTGATTATGATAAAAAGGGTTATACATTTTTCGTTTTCGTTTTTTTCTTCTCTCTTTTTAGTTTTTAGTTTTTAGTTTTTTTAGTTTTTTTTTTTGTAGTTGATGATGATATATGATCTATAAAGTATATGTATTTTCTCTCTTTTTCGCATTTCTACTTTGCTTGCTCCCCTGTGCAACAATTTGAAACGTTTAAACGTTTTTTGAACTTTTGAAATGGGCTCTCCTCTGATTAGAGTTGATTTTCAAACAGATGGGGAATGGTATGCACCAATCCCGAACCGATTCCACGGATCACGATTACAAGTACGAGTAGTAGTATGGAAACACATGAAAGATAATAAATACGATCATCAGATACTGTATACAGCAATAAATAGGGATTCACTTCCACTGAAGAGGCTAATACTATGTCTGCAAATTGGGCCGATCATCAGACTGATTGGCTTCAGCAGTTGAAGCTGAAGGAATATCATCTGGGTTCGGTTCGTTGTATAACGAAATACAAGTGTCATCCTCGAAATGCCTCCCTCCTATGATTGTGAAACGGTTGTTTAACATCACTAGCAACGAGTTGGAGTATATTTTTCCTAGAATAAGACCAGGAAGCATGAAATAATCGATACTAGTTATCAACGTGACCGTATAGCCAATAGATACAAGCACTGCAATAGGTAATGAAATGACTGTTCTTTTGTACTGAGACTAAGTAAGGACTGACCAGTTAAGATACCCGTTTCCAGTACAAGTCGCCGTATTCTATTAACAATATTACTTGTCCGCCTTGGCATATAGACGGATTCCCGAAGCTGCTTCGATAACTGGGTACTTGGTAAATGCCAAACAGTAATAGCTTCAATATGTGAACACGGAACGCACATAATAAGTCATATACCCCGCGATTAGGGCATCACAAATTATCCCCAGAGGTCCCCATGTCTTAATCGCAGCATTTTAATATCTAATTCTTGCCTCAGTAGTACAAAAGTACTCACTATTAGAACTCGTGATACAACTGTGGGGAATATAGATTCTTGAAGGTCCGCCGCCACTAATACACTGGCTATAAACTGTCCAAAAGCCAACTAGTATACCAGATAAAACAAGCCTCTTCCTGATGATATTTTATACTTATATATATATATATATGTTCGTACCATTGTGACCAGGATAGTGACAACCTTAGATTTTGCCAACTTCCAGATTCGACTTGCATACACCAATTGAACAATGAGTGCAACTGTATAGAGATGTTAATGTTAATGACGAGGTGACTGGGGATCAAAGAAGAAAAATAATAGAATATACCTAAACCACCACTCAGATATACTGTGAACCACACGTGCCTGCCAATGTTAATGTTGGGAAAAAATGAGACATGGGTAATAACAGAGCCAAATCTATCAAGCACAGAGATTTCAAGGCAGAACCGCGTGTAAAAGTCATGGAGTGCCAGTGCAGTTTGCGCGGTTCCGACTAAATATATACTTAAAACTACAGATTTCTGTAGTCTTGTGTCTCTGGGAAATGCTATGTAGTATAGATCTGCAACATAATTGTTTGTTTCAAGTTTCATCTAAAATCATATACCAGATATACCAGATATCACTATAAGGACTCACAAGCTTGTATGGTCAGGATTCCAAAAAGGAAAATATCCATGCAGTAGCCAGCCAACTAGTAAAGATGAATTTGTAATACTGCCAGAAAATATTGAAATGTCTCACTGACATTGATGGTATATCCTATGGAGCGCTGAGAGTCTTGAAGTAGATCAAGGGGGCTGGTGTATACAGTATAGTAGTGGTGATGATTTAGTAGATAACACAAGGTTATTGCAAAGCATGAATTACCTCCATGGGGATTGAGCCATTGTTAGGGGACTTTCGAAAGAGAGGAATTCGAGGGAGAGTGCCCTCAACTTACCCCACCACTGTTTTATACCAACCAATGAGCATGCCCATCATGATGCATTGATACATGAGCTTTAAAGATGTGATAAAAAAAAAATACAAATCAAATGCATCGGACTTCTAGGCTCCAACATTCCAGTGCACTTTAGTCTTAGTACAGCTGCTTTCACTGCTTCTTGGGAATTATTAAAATACACAGTTAAGTATTTTGAATTGGCTAGGCTGCCACTCTGGTGATAGTGCATCATTCAAGCAATACATTAAAAGAAGGATTCAGATATTTATTATTTTCAAGGAGCGATACTACTACTAACTATTGGTTAAACCTTTCAACTTGTAGATTCTAAGCTATTGATGGACCGGCTATCATACCAATTAGCTTCAGTAATTGAAACACCTGAATCTTTTGATGATCAAAGAGATATAAAAAGGAGTGTGAGATAAGAGGCAACGTCAACATATAGGATGGTCGAATAGAGACAACCAGAGCCATGTACGCTGAGAGTCCGAACTGCCACTCTGTAAAATATAAATTTCAGTGTTATTGCAGATTATTGCAGACTCGCAACCCATTAACCACGAATACTGTGCATAGAAAATGATTGTTCAGTATGTTCCGAAACCATTGCTCATGTTTGAAATTTGAAAGGAGTGGCCTACTTATATAACACGTAGTCTAATATAACCGGCTCCAAAATTCGGAATCTCCCCGTTTTTATGAAATTTACTGGCGTTCTTCTATTGATGTGCTCACATTTAAAGTGAGAGGATTACTTATTTGAGTCAACTGAAGGATCACATTATTATAAGAAAGCTGTAAACATCAAGTCGGACTGGGTAGTAAGTGACCCGAGCAAGTTGTTCATCGGCTTCCCAGAGTCGGTGGCATTTGCCATTAATAATGAGAGCTGTTCCAGAGGGACATCATTATCATAAGACGCCTCTTGTTATGGGGTGCCAAATCCAAAATTTGGGGAACGGGAATTGTTGTATGTTTCCTGACAAAATCTGTGGTGCATGACTCGTAGTCTTGGAGGGAGTCTTTCGATATATAGGCCAAGAGGCAGTCGGTGAGGAATGCGTTCCTGCAACCGAGTTATGAATAACTTGCATACAGTGCTGCGCCAAGTTGAGGGAATGGAGGAGCCACACAGACCAAAGAAGACATTGTGGGGTTATATTCCTAAATAAAAATGAGGTTAGACGGTTATCTAGTTTCTCTAACCTTTGATAGACGAATACCATAGTACGCGTTTGAACTTTTGAACGCTCAAACAGGTTACAAGGCTCTAACTCTGGTCGGCCATCACCGAACAGAGTTCCTCCCTTGAGGACCCATGAAAAGTTAGTCTGATAGAATTGCTGATTTGATAGTGTTTTTTTTTGTTTTGAAGATTTAACATTCCCTTTACTTATAAAACCAAGTGGTCTAAAAACCCGAGAGCAAATGAACTTGAGGTTATACAGATAGGGGTTGTTGTCTCAGATTAGGACCGCCCATATGCGGAATGATCGTAAAGCGATGATGGTATGTATTGATCATAAGTTAATTGATTTCGAGTTGATCCTAACGAACCAACTGTGACCTACTCATACCCTTCTCTTTTACCATCTAC
This sequence comes from Coprinus comatus, assembly GCA_034638255.1. Lineage (NCBI taxonomy): Eukaryota > Fungi > Basidiomycota > Agaricomycetes > Agaricales > Agaricaceae > Coprinus > Coprinus comatus. Next base: position 12,771 of record JAWPGT010000070.1, read on the forward strand.
CTCATTTCTCCTATAACTCATAAAAAACTCAATCCATCTAAAATCTAAAATCTACAATATCTACAATCATCACACAAAATCTTGGTTAGAATTGAACGTTAAATACGATGGTATTCACCAAGTTGGGAACTCAAGAGAAAGATGCTTTCTTTTCATTATTAGATGAGTGAGTTGTTTTAATGTTTTATGTATTTCAATTGTCACCGATTACACGCGGTACTCTGGCTTCTCCGTAGAAAAGATTTTAGGTTGTCTGATATACTTTGGAATCTGTTTTAGATACTTTACAGCAAGACCAGAAATTCTAAACGCTATTAAATCTGGCAACACCAACACCCATGCATCACCTAATACGAATACGAATACGCATACCACTGGTACCTCCATCTCTAGTTTCTCAAGTCCCAATTTTAGGAAAGAAGCAGCCTCAGCTGGAGCTGCAGTTCATAAAGCTTCAGATGTCGCATCTAAATTCGTAGCATCTGGGTTTAAACATGCACAAAGCTTTGGTGGTGGTGGTGGTGGTGGTGGTGGTGGTGGTAGTGGTGGCAATGCTGGTAATGCACACACGAAACCTAATCCACCTACAACTTCTTCGTTTAGAGGTGGGGGTGGTTCTGGATCTACGGTATGTAAACTACACTACACCACAACACACAATCTATGTTTTGCTTTTTTACTCAAATATTCTCTCCCTCTCCCTTTACCCCCTCAAATCACACGTCCACACATCCTCCTCATAAAAAAAATCCAAAAAAATCCAAATCGATTGAATAGCCAGCAAGTCAACGCAATACAGAAAATATAGATACACAAGTTGGAAGTTTAGCAGATCGTATAAAAGCATTACAAGGTGGTGGTGGCGTTGGTGGTCTTATAAGTAGCAACAACAGAAACGATACACATGCACATACACACCATACAGGTAACTCCAATATTAGTAGTAGTAGCGGTGGTGGTGGTGGTGGTGGTGGAGGCGGAGGTAGTGGTGGAGGTGTTAGTTCTGGTCCAAAGGTACGTCATCGTTAGAACCTTCAAGAAATATCAACTCAATCTCATTAAATCCTCAGAAATTCGGCAATATCGATACATCTGCAGTTAGTAATATGCTAGCTCAACGAGGTGGTTCTGCGCCTGCTCCTCCCAAAGCTGCCCCACCCCCACCGGCACCTGCTCCTCCAAAACAAAAAGAGCCCGAAGGTGAATGGGCAGAAGCGTTATATGACTATGAAAGCGCAGTACGTTTTTATTTTTCTATCACTCAGGACTGTCTATGAAAGTTTTAATATTGCATATAGGAGACTGGTGATCTACCACTCAAAGAAGGTCAGCGAGTCCTTGTGGTTGAGCACACATCCGATGACTGGTACGCCTACTTTTCAGGCTAAAATTCGCTACTTAACTTACTGAATGTTGGCAGGTGGACGGGAGAAGCAGATGGGAAACAGGGACTATTCCCTGCAGCTTATGTTCAACTTGTATAGTCATTTAGTTTTCACAATTTGTCTGTCTTCAGACTTCAGGTACTTACGAGCATCAATGATAAGAATGTATATATACTCAGAAGCATGTTGTTCATGTTCGTGATGTTTTACACTCGCAAAGATGCTGGACAAGACACGGATGGATTGCGAAGGGAAAATGTATCATACGTCTGGATGGGGGGAAATGGTACAGGTCTCAGGAAAGCATGATCATAAGTCGCATAGTGAGCTCGTAGCTCATTACACAATGTGCATTTTGAGAAACAAAAGATAGGTAAAAGGAAATCAAATGAGATGAGCCATCTAAACCTCCTTGACCTTGACGGTACCACGTAGCAGACCGGTCTGTAGAACAGGAAACGTCAAATAATGATAATGTGGGGAGTACGGAACAACGTACGCGACGGGCAGCAATGAGACCGACTTTCTGTCCAGGAACAGCGGAGCGGGCGATTGTGGAGGCCTTACCGATATGTTGATGGTTACCACCACCGTGAGGATGGTCAACGGGATTCATAGCAACACCACGAGTACGGGGCCAGCTGCAAAGCATAGTTTAGACAAGACCTCGGAAAAGTAAAAATAAACGTACTTGTAACGCTTAGCCTTGAATTTGTGGAAGGCACGACCGGCCTTGAGGAGGGGCTTGTCAATTCTTCCTCCACCAGCAACGATACCGACGGTAGCACGGGCAGCACCTGAGACAGTCTTCTTGGCACCACTGGGAAGTCTGAGTCTGGTCTTGTTCTCATCTGGAGAGTGACCAATGACGGTGGCGTAGTTGCCGGAGGTACGGGCAAGAGCACCACGATCGCCAACCTTCTCCTCGATGTTGCAGATGATGGTACCTTCGGGGAGCTGGGAAACGGGGAGGACGTTGCCGACAGCGAGAGTGGCCTTCTTTCCGCAGTAGATGAAGGCACCGGTGTGGAGGCCCTCAGTAGCAATGAAAGTCTCCTTGCGGAGCTTATAACGGTACGGGTCACGGAAGACGACGCGGGCGAGAGGAGCACCACTGAAGTAATCGTTCTTGAGCAAAGGCCAGTAATATTCCTGATATCAGAACTCACCGGCCGGGATCGTGGATAATCTCTTTTACAATACCCCGGACGTAGCCATTGCGCTCAGCAAAGTCAAGGGGGCGGAGCTGGGCGGGGTTCTTGTTGTGGTGGGTGTGCGACTTGAACTATAGATGGACCAAAATATGAGCAAAACAAGTTAATTTCAAGGGAAATCGATAGACGTACGATCGCATGCGAACGTCTTTGTGTCCTGATGACCCGACCCATCGTTAATTCTAAGAAAAAATTAGCGTGAATGCCCTTCAAATGTGTAAATTTTGGAGTTATGGCGAAAATAGGCCAGGACCTGAAAACCACAGCTGCTCTGATGTCCATCCGTGCATCCAATATCCCATCCATCCGAAACTGCATGATTTCCACCAAAATTTCGACACAGAGCAGTCCGTAGTGGCCTAGGGCATCGTTCTGGCATAGATTTCAGAAAACGGGCTGGCATACTTACATCCGGAGTGTCTTGAGGAACGTTTGATACGGTCTGCTGAGGGTGTAACAATCGGTTGTGGCTTCAGCCAAACAAAGCCAAGCATCGATGACATAATCTTCTGATCTATCTTTAGCTCATCCATCTCACACATGCATACATCCACACTCTCATTATTCCCATTCACACCAAACACCCCTCCAACAAACATGATCATGTATCATTCGTCACCTAGATATTAGAAAGCCTACTAGATCATTGAATGATAGATTATATCCCTCCCTCGCAGTTCTGTCTGTAAATAATGCAACTGAACGATTCAGATCTTGCTATCTTGCCGCTTTGTGTTATGCTTGGCTCTCAGGATGTAAAAAACGAAAACGAAAACACACGATAATTTGATGTGTCCACATCATTGTAAATATGCTACTCTCTGATATGTTGCAACATCTTTCTCTGAAAAAACTGTCATGCCAACATAGTGAGGTACGGTGATTCAAGTCAGTGTTAGAACTCCCCAAATTGTAATACTTTTCCCTGTCAAGATAATGATAATCCATATGCGACGGGTGGCATCATATTTTCGAACGTGAATGCATGATGCATAAGGGTTGGTTTTCTGTTTCCCTTAATTATTTCCTGTCTGGCTCGTCTCTTCGTAGAAATGTTACCCTGACATAAAACACCAAAGGGCCCTTATTATGTTAACAATCACTCAAACTCGACCACCATAGAAGGACTGTCGTCTCACTAGTACTATTTTCGACCATCAAGGTCCTCTTTGATTATCCTCTATTTGAAGTCATTCGGATTATCATCGCAGTTACTGTTCGTCAAGAGTGTTACTAGTAGTGATCATGATGAACTAGTAATTGCTGATGCGTCAAGAAGCCTCCGGTTGGGAGTTTTGAGTATTTTTAAGAACCTTCAGCTAGTGCTATAAAACACCCTTGGTTTGTAGGATCTGCCTCTACACGTTTTTAGCCATGTCAAAGTCTGTTACCGTCCCTGATACTATAGCTTTGGAGTAAGTCTTACTACTATTGTTATTCCATAAAACATCTTTTGGCTGACCACAAAATATTAATCTCAGTGCAGGACCTCTTGTTTGTTCTCTCCCTTTGTCTGTTTCTCGTAGAACCTCTTGACCAATGAATTTATTTCTTTTTAGCTCGTAGGCATTGTTCTCAACTGGTGGTTGTTCGGAATCGTCTGCGTCCAGTATTGTATGTACTAACGGCCTTGAGCACTTGAGTTCCACATTTACTGTAACCCGGGTGACCAATTGTCTTTAGGCCTTTACCTCTTAAAATCCAGTACAAACGACACCAAAGTTTTGAAAACAGTCGGTGAGTATCTTCTTAAAGTTTATTATCATTTCACGGGCATGTTTACAATAAACTTTTTTTTTAATTCCGTTATGGTAGTCCATATTATCTTCATTTTGGATGCATTTCAAACATTTTTGATGATGCACGATGCCTTTTATTGGTTTGTATACAACTACCCAGGCGACTTGCACCAATTGAGCAAGTTCCACTACTCTGCAATAAGTATAACCATGGTGGATGCTGTTATTGCATTTATTGTACAGATGGTTTATGTTTGGAGAATTAATCGTTTGAGTGGATGGAAACTTATTCCTGGTATCTGTATTGTGGTAAAATTTTAGATTTTCCTTTGAGCATTGTTTATATACTAATGTACTATTATAGGGTTCATTCCTTGCATTCGGAAGTGGAATGCTTCTTTCTATACTGGTAAATGTCTCCTAAAGTTGAATGTGTTGTACACTAATTCCTGAACCTGCTGGCTTTTTTATAGGATATGACTCAGTTGACACCATCAGCTGGCTTCCTGCAAGCTTTTCGTATTAGCGCTACGGTAAATCTATTCTGTTCAATTTACAATTCTTTTCTTTTCTTCTTTTTACTGACGAATATTGAAAGCTCTGGGTATTGTCAAGTGCTATTACAGATGTCATCATTGCACTAGCCACTGGTTATTTGGTTTGGGCTTTCTTTTGTGCCAAGTTCTTCCTGGGAAAGCTCATTGATCATAATTCATTAGTTATTGAGGATGACAAAGGATCGACCAAGCAAAGCTACTGGTAGAAAAATCTTGAATATTCTTAAACTCACCATTGAAACCAATGCTATTACTTGTATGAACTCTTTTGCAACTTTTCAATGACTCTTAACTGTATCATTGATAATGATATTTTAGCCATTGTTGCAATTGTAATCATATTTCTCTATGCTATGGCTCCAGTGAGTACTATACTTTTTCATATTCTTTTTTTTTTTCACGGTTATTTATCTCATTCAAATTTTGAAAGAGGACCAAGTTATATATTGCTTGGTGAGTTTTGTTTTCTCCCTCATAACCATTTATTTTACCTTGTTTATCACCTCCAGTGGATATGTACTTGGAAAATTGTAAGTTGGCAATTTTGCATTTGCAAACTAATCCAATTATCCAGTGCTTTACAAGACATCATAAATTGACGGAAATTGTAGATATAGCAACTGCTTTATGATCTTACTTAACCAACGACAACATTATCGTAGTGGCAATGTCCAACTTGAAGTCTACAGCACATCAGGAGGCAGTAACACAATACAGGTTGGGTCCGGGAGAGTGCAACAAGAACGGGGTGTTAGTTCTACCTCGCCCGCCGTTGCTCAAGAGACATTTGTGGAGGAAAGTAGAGACCGGAATACAAGTCCAAGGATTGAATGATGGGGACTCGAGAGTTGTTTTGTTATAATGTATTGGATATTGTGTATGAGCCTTTGTATAAATTTTGGGCCCGTGATAAGTTATATATGATTTGGGAAATGTATATTTGCTCTTTTCCAGTTTCATGCTACTCTCATCCAATTCACCTTTCTCTAACACATGTAACAACTCAGGAATATGCTACTCCCATCCAAAGCGGTACAACAAAGAATTGGGGGGTACCGAAGTCTCGTCTGGAAAGCATGAACAATGAATATGACATAGCCTACCAATATAAATATAGCGGTTCACGTTCATTTAGCCCCGAACAAAAACTCCTTTCGTTGCGAAACCTATTAATTCACTGTACAGGATACCGTCATAACGAAACTAGACAGACTTCAGAGGTCTCCCACTCATAACGCAAGTCCTATACCTCAAAAATGAATTTGGCTTTAACTTAAGGCGGCGCAACGTAGGCAAGTCGAATATAAACATATCTAACCAACACATTACGTTCAAATTTTAGGAGGCCCATCAACGTGCCGCTTCTTCCATCTCCACCGCCAACGTCTTTGAATATCAATTGTCTCCATAAATATCTTAAACTTGGCATCCAATATCTTCTTATCCTTCACCGAAGCATTAGGAAGTATCGATGTACCAGGAGGCGTCATTTCGACCTATTCCATAAAATCATAAGTTATGAAGCATAACGATCCATGAAATCCCCAATGCAGATAATACGTACCATCACACGCCATAAATCATCAACCTGTCCAACACTACTATCCTTACCTCCTCCTCCTCCTCCTCCTCCTCCTCCTTCTGCCGCAAATCTCCCAAGTACAGCAGCACCACGTACAACAGCAGCTGCATGATCCTGAGGAAGTATAACCGGCATACCACACACATCCGCAAATAATTGCATAAGTTTCAAATTCTTCGCTTGTCCACCACTCATATAAATAGATGAAATGGAATGACCACTACTATTAAGAACTTGAATGATATGTCGAGTTTGAAGAGCTATAGCTTCTAAAGTAGCGTTATATTTCTTAGCGAGATTTTGAAGTCCTGATGAAAGTTCGAGTCCTGTTATTGAACCTCGCATTCGTGGATCAGCTATTGGTGAGCGATTTCCTGTTACGTGAGGATTAGCTATGTGTATGAAACTGGGATATTAACGTTGATGGGACTGCGTACCATGGAAATCAGGATATATATGCAGATCTTTGGTGAGTTCTGTCAAACTGTCAACATTTTCTGATATCCGAAGGTTTTCAAGTATTTCTGCTAGAACTACAGGCGAAGAGAGGTAAACTAAAAACAACCTCATTCAAGGTACTAGAGACTTACTTTCATGTTTGTTCTTTTGTTGTTCCTCGGAAAGTTTCTCGAGCTTGGTGTAAGCCGGATGGGTGGTCAAAATGAACTCGATCAACTAGGGGAACGGATAAGTGAGGGAAAATTATTAATAAAATTTTGTCAATTCCTTTACCTGTCCAGTAGACGATTGACCTCCTTCATTCATCCACCAATCACGGAAAATAGGATCCTACGAGAATCGTTCAATCTGGAAAATTAAAAAACGATACAACTCTCGCCTTACCTTGTAAGGTCCCCAAACTCCATTCACAAATATCCCGTTTGGACTCTAAAAGGTTGTTCTCAGACATCAGCTCACCTCAAATGACAAGACGTTGGTATTAACCTGAACAATATGACATGTACTTGTACCAGCGATCACTGCCAAACGATGTTGTGACTCTTGAAGATCGGGAACATCTTCGTTCAAAACTCCATTTTCCTTATACCTCGCAGCAATAGTTCCCAACCAACCCGCATATCTATTAAGCCCTTTCAATATTTATGCCAGAGTTATTAAAGAGAATACTGACGCATCAATAAGAGCACTTCCAACAGGTGTTCCTTCGACTAATCCCAACTCTTCAGCAGCTTGTTTCGATAAACCATTCCCAACTGGCATCCAGCAGTCAACACATTCCTATTCTCAGCACCCATCTGACCATAATCATTCGTTACGAGTTGTTCAAGACCAATTTGTTTAAAGAAATCATCGGCCCAACCTATATTTGGCACAAATGCGCATTTACAAGTGACAGAACAACAAGACCGTGTACTGTTATTTGTGGCACGATAAGTAAGGAAATCGGGTAGATCAAAGAATTGGCATTTGGAGAAACGATCGGCAGGCATGTTGTTCTTGAGCCACAACACTTTGGGTACCTCCATTTCTAACTGAGATGGTATGGCGTTCATCAGGATATAGGATACACTCTTTTCGAGATCATTACATACGCTCATTGTCCCTCCAACATAGTCCAACACCTCAGATCCAGTACTATTGATCAAGTCCGCCTCTTTCTCTGCTCGGTGATCTGCCCATAAGACGACATTCCTGTCTCCGTGTGTCCCGGTGTCCCTGCCTTTGGTCACAGTAACCGGGTTGCCTTCTAGGTCGGTTACTGCTAGTGAACATGTCGCATCGAAGCCAATGCCTTTGACGGATGTAGGGAGTGTCTTTGAATCCGCTAAACATGCCTTGATAGTATGACATATGGCCGCCCAGATGTCAGTCGTTGATTGCTCGAATATCCGATGATCTTGATCATCTCGCCAGGTCTTGGTATCTTGCGTCGAAGATGCGATTACGGTTCCATCCCGAGCTACAAGAGATGCTCGTACAGAGCCTGTCCCCACATCGATACCAACGTAGTAATCTTGGGTCGTCATGGGTGTCGATAAGCCTAGCTAGGTCTCTCCACATGACAATATGTGATGCGAAGAAAAGAATTTTAAGGTCATAAGATCAAAGGGGGGCTCCACTTAGAAAATTGGTTCAAATTCAGTGTCAGCAAATCTGTATTAGCGTAGATTCTTGCTGTCTTATGTGAAAGGAAGGCATGCACTTCTCAAATAACAATTGAATGGGTCTTAATCACGATTGGTACTTTGAGGCCGAAAGCATGAAAATTTTATGGGTGGGGAGATGTACATGTGCCTAGTCGAGCATAATGACATAAAGGGATGTGATACGTTTAATCGGATGCGGAAGTAACTCGTGCTACAAAAGGCGTCAGATATATTTGATGTAAATAAACAAGAAACAACGTACTGTAGATGAGCTGAGCTGAGTGGTGAACGATGGGCTTAATGAGACCATCTCTCGTCAGATGCTTGATAGCAACACGAGCCAAAGAGCCGTTGACTTTCAAACGTTCGATGAGGATGCTCTGGCTGATGAACTTGAAGGTGGGGACTTCCTTCAAGATACGGTCGTAGGTAGCCTTGTCAAGGGAGACGGCGTGGACGGCCTTATCCTTGACCTTTCCCTTGGACCACTTCTTCTTCTTTGCTGCCTTTCCGCCGCCGGACGAAGTGGGGGCTTTTGCTTTGGCCTATCAAGAGAAATATGATGAGTATTACTGATCCGCCAAAAGATCCATCCAAACTCGAAACATTGCATCCAGCCCAAATCCATCATCCAACGATATCATAGGTTCCGTATGAGCACAGCAGTGTATGTCGACGAGGATATAGGATGAAATATGGGCATAGAGACTCACCATTCTTGAACTGACCGTCGGTGTTGAGGTGCTCTCAGTCGATGCAGTCGGTCATATCGCTACCCGCGTGCCTTGTTTGTGTGTATTACGTAAGCTGTTGGTAGGCGCGTGTGGGTCGACACGTCGATCGGTGCGAGAGTGGTAATTAAACTTGGTATTCATTGCGAAGGCGGGGTTGTTGTTAGTCGGCCAATGTTACCGTTCTACTTGCTTCTTCTTCCTCTCCCACTGCATGTTGCTGCTGCTGTAGACAAATCGTTCGGTGTCAAGCCGGATTTGGTGTCTAAATATGTCTCGGAGAATGGTAAATGGACTTGTCTCGATGGCTCACAAGTTATTCCGTGGGACGCCGTGAATGATGATTACTGCGACTGCCGGGATGGAAGTGACGAGCCTGGTGGGTCCAAATCACTTTCATTGCGGTACAACTAAGTCCAACTTGGATTCAGGGACTGGAGCCTGTCCAGACACGTATTTCTATTGTCACAACGTAGGCCATATTGGAGCTTCTATACCCAGTTCTAGAGTTCGAGATGGGTTGTGCGGTGAGTGTTGAGGCACACTACGAGGATGAATTCTCAAGCAACGTCTATCTAGAACCTCAATGCTGCGATGGCTCGGATGAGCTGGCTGGTGTATGCAAGAATACTTGCAAGGAGGTTGGAGAAGCACACAGGAAGAAATATGAGGCTGAGATGAAGCTACGCAAGACGGTTAGTTCTCACCACCTATATGCTTCAGGAGCGTATACTAATGAAACTTAGGGGCTAAAATCCGATCAACGTATATTGCGTTTGCGCATAAGGAGAAGACCAGATTGGAAAATACAATCAGTTCCCTCGCACAGGAAATCATAGCTAAAGAAAAGGAGGTGGAACGGCTAAAAGGTGATTGTGTATTGGACTTGAGCTGCTGGAAATGGGGCTCACAGAATTCCACAGATATTGCTGAGCGTACCGAGTCACTCTCTGCGCTGCACTCGAACAGAAGAAACAATCTCGTGAGTATAAGACACTTTCTCGTATGCACTTGTAACTAAAGTCATGACAGCATTCTATAAATCTCTCATTGAGCATCATGATGCATTGAAATCTCTCCAGCGAGAGCATAAGAAACACTTGGAAAACGAAAAGAAACTAGGCGAGATTTTGGATACCTTCGCCGTGGCTACAATCCCAACTATCAAGATATGGCTGTCCTTGAAGCTGTTCGTGGATGGGAACAACATGCTGGGCTTCCCCATATCAATGAAGTACTCAAGGAAGATGGTGCTACTACAGAGGAAGAGGCCGCAACCGAGGAAAAAGAAGAAGAACAATTGGAGGAAGGCATGTGGTCTGCTAGTCGCTTGGAGTCCGACTTGGACCAGCTTTTGCGTACGGATCACACATCACTTCTTTTGGAACATGATGAATACACTTCTACCGGTGGTGGTGATGAGGAGAGCATAAGTGAGTCTAATATATTTTTGACATAACCTCAGTTTTGGAATTGACCCCTCTCAGTTTATGATATTACTCAATATTTGCCCGATTCATTACTCAGCTATTACGATGAATTCAAGGATACCTTCCTCGGCTGGCTGGAAGTCCTTCATGTCGTACCTGAGTCCTCAAAGTCAAACGGTGTGTTCCTTCCATTCTATCAGATATGATTGTCTCTTACTATATAACTAGCCGATGCATCCCGAGCAAACCAAGCATATACCGATGCTGAAAACGATCTCAACCGTCTTAAACGTGACAAGAAGAATGCAGAGGAAGATATACTTAAAATCTTCAAACCAGAAAACTTCGGTGCTGAAGGTGAATTCAAGAAACTCGATGGAACTTGTTTGGAACACGATACTGGAGAGTGAGACTATTATTTTCTTCTTTTTTTTTTAATCACCACACTAATCCTCATATAAATAGCTACATCTACGAAACCTGCCTATTTGGAGAATCAAAACAAAAACCTAAGAATGGTGGAATGACTTACAGCCTTGGGTAGGTCATTGTAGTATTGATTTCTTTTTATTTTATTTTGACTAAACTAAATTTTTCCGATAGTCGCTTCGATTCTTGGAATAATTCACCTGATGTGAAGGTAGGAACTCCAGAATACTATTCCAAACAATTCTATAAACGTGGTTCAAAATGTTGGAACGGACCAGAACGCAGTGTTATCGTAAGTCGCTTTATTTTCCTCTCAGGGAATAAAATCACTAAAATCACCAATTATTACCTCCCTATGCCATTTAGTTGGTTTGGACATGTGGGACTGAAAATGCCATCACTGCAGTACAAGAACTGGAGAAATGCGAATATCAATTTACGGGAACAACACCAGCATTATGTTTGCCGGTTAATGGGGAATCGAACAAGAAGAGTAGGGAAGAGTTGTAATTATCGTTGGACACTCAATGATAGGGACTACTATGAGATTCCCGGCGAGTTCCCCCTACTTGATTGGAAGAATGTTTTTTGTTCTGTACATACTGAGATCATATTTATTACCAAAAAAGACTTCATACCCACCACCAGTACTTTTGTTTCGGAGAAGCTAAACTGAACCAGAATTCTCGATGTTACTCCTCTATCACTCTCAAAATAACGCTCAATATTCGAAGCTCTGGTGGAATCAAAATTAGTTGGAAGTGCAGATCACGCCTCTAAATTACGACGGATCCTTTATCTATCCCGGAATGCTGATACAGAACAACGTCCCCGGCGCATTGTCATGCCTTAGCAAGAAAAAAGGGGAGGAAGGGGGGGAGTGGGTTGCGTGGCCTATTTTGTGAAGGGATCTGGTGTCGTGTAATGCGCCTTTCAACCCAGCATTTACCACTTTAAGCATTTCTGAAGAAGCCAAGAACCTTAGGGTAACCCTATCTCCGCATCTCAACACTTCGAGCTTCGGCGCTCAAGCTGTTGGTCTCACGAATAACCCTTAAATATTTGCTTGAACTCGGAAAGACGGAGTATTTGTATACACCTCATTCCATCTCTATCAATGAAACTGCACCTCCGAGGATTTCTGTACCTTGAACGATGGTGTAAGTTTGAGTTCGTGCTCACTGCTCACTTTTAGCACAGAGGTCGGGTCCACGGCAATGTTAGAAGCTTGCGATTTTCACATGCCAGGAGTTGGTAGTCGTCCTCCCACACGTGGCTCGGAAGCATCGAGGTTCAAACGATCAAGTAGGGACCTGTAGTGTTACCCATACATGCGCTCTCTAAGTCGAACAACATATTGAACGCAAGTCGTAGTACTCGTTGATACTACTGTACGGAATCTTTCTTTCAATTGTCCCAGGAACCTATTTCATTGGGACTGGCCCGGGCTCTTAAAAATAGATCCGGTTGAATATAGGCTTACGAGGGCTTACGAGCATTTACATATCAGCAGACGTGAGAACTCTGTCAGCAGGTTTGTGGCTACCATTTAGTTAGAATGAATCGCCTCCCTTAACTCTCTTGACTCTACGGATTATCCTTCAGAACCCCCATTAGCCAACCCCCATTGTGTGCAAAGTTGCTGTCATTTCCGTTTGTCCCATAACCTCTCGCCACCGGCATACTTCAAGAACTTCTTGATATATTACCCCACATCCCCACATCTTGGCTCAGAATGGAAGAGACTGCACCCGTGTCCAACAGCACTGCATCAGAGAAATGTGCATTGTACCCGCTCTCTGCCCTTGACTTTCTATTTGAAAGGACAACATTTGTCACAGGATGGTTGGTCAAGGGAACCCTTGATTCTGTAGCTCTTGCTGAAGCGCTCAAACGCGTCACTGAGAAATGGCGAATGCTAGCAGGTAGGTTACATTCAAGGAAAACCGGCACGGTAAGCTTGACTCCTATTCAACTCAGATATATATTCTGATCATGACAAATGTCCGTACACAGAAAACAGACTGGTATATAAGAATACCCCTATCTTCACTACCTCCCGATTACCCCACATTCTCACTCACAACAACTGTCTCTGAACATCCCTTGACGCATTATGTCCCCATACCCTTCGAGCAGGTAACACCCTCATTCCCTCCAGAAATCTTCATACATCCATCTACACCTCGGAGATTCTCCCGCTGGGAAGACGACAACCATCCCTTGACATGTTGGCATGTTACATACTTTCCTTCTAATGCTGCTAGCAATGGGGAATCATATACATGTATTGGTTTCGCTCGATCTCATGGCTTGTTCGATGGTGGTGGTGCAGCATTGGTAATGCGTGCACTAATTTCCGAACTCAAAGGTCAAGAATGGAATGTTCCTCCATCACCCCCTGAAGGAACCGTTGTGAACCCTGTGAAAGAGTATCTGGAACAAGAGGTGAAAACTCAGCTGGCTTCCAAGGCAAATCCGACAGACTATTCTGGGATGACTGTCTTAGGTATTGGTGGTGCGCTTAAACTTCTCGCGTGGCATATGAGGGAGAAATTATGGAGGGGTGCAACCAGGAAGATAATCCTCATGCCGAAGAGGGTCGTTGAAACGTTGGTACAGAGGATTAGGGAAGATCTATCAAGAGAAGGTATTATTGCGGAAAATATTACAACCGGAGATGTACTTGTTGCTTGGCTATTGAAGGTAAAGATGCTATTCGCGTCTATCTCCTTCAGCCGGAAGCTGATGTACTTATACAGACCATTTACTCAAAAGGGACATCGCCCAACACGACAGTGAACTGTGGTAACCTAGCATCTTTCCGACATTTATTACCTTCCAATGATTCAAGTTCCTTCTCCAATTACCCACACAATGCATTCATTCCACTCGCCTACCCCCTGCTATCCGTTGCGGATATAATTGCTATTCCTCTACACGATCTTACACGCAAGCTCAGCACATCTCGCCGTCAATACAATATCCACCACGTAGAACAAGCATATAACCTCGCCCAACAATCCGTTACAACCTTCCTTGTCAGCCCCCACGCACACGAGAATCTACTCATCTCGAATGTTTCGGCATCCCGAATCCTCGAATCAGATTGGTCTGTATTAGGCGCAGAGAAGACGATATGCGGGTATAGGTACCAGTGCACTCCAAATCGATTGCTTTTGACAAATACTGTATTCATTGCTGGAAGATTGAATGATGGGAGTACGGTGCTGGATATTACATTGAACGCTTCGAAGACTGCTTTGGTTACTGAAGAGGTTGAGAGATTGACGGCAGAGCTTTAGTGATTTATTTTTTGACTTTTGGTTGTAATATGTAATATGTACTTTGTGTGTGAAGGCTGTCTATCTACCGCTTCATCTTTTATTGTGCCATGCCTATAATACACTACTGTTGGTAAAATTCAAGTACTCAACGTCTATATCTCGTTAAAGTTCCACTGCATTATATCTTTCAGAAATACTCTCATCGCTGCCGCTGAGATTGTCTTAGAGTATATACACTAGTGCAGACCTGCAGACGCAGTAGAAACTTCCGAATCCAATAGATTTCAGACTTGACAACCAAAGGGGACTTGATTAAATTTCCTCTTGGGGCCAAGTAACATCACGTGTTGCGTGACCAAATGCATCGAACGATTTCGACATGTTATAAATATCTCTCGTACGTTTTCTGTCTTTTTCTTGTCCTATAAAATCCCTCTCAAGTACTTTTATAGCCAACGACCACGACACTTCACGGAGCACTACTCTAATGTCAAATATCCGAACCAAAAATTCCTCCAAAGACGAGGAGTATCAGCAGGATAACTGCCTAATTAAATGGGGGACAAGGCTAGGGGTATTACTCCTGTTTGTTGTCCTCTGCGGTTGGTTGGATACTATTAAGGTATGTTCCAACTTCTAAATCTGTTGAAATATATATAACTTTGTTCTTAGGAACGATTCTATGTCTTTGACCATGTTGCCCTTCATGAACTTGCTCAAGAAGCTGTCGCGTTACACCAAAATGATACTCAGAGTATGATCCATCACATTGTCAACACACTCTCCGCCACACACTCTCCCTCTGTTATTCGTTTGAATACCGATACATCAGAATGGATGTTCAACAATGCAGGAGGTGCTATGGGTGCCATGTACATTATTCACGCTTCCATCACCGAATATCTAATTATCTTCGGAACACCTCTTGGAACGGAAGGCCATACTGGTCTTCATACTGCGGATGATTATTTCAATATTTTGGTTGGCGAACAATGGGCTTTCGCTCCAGGTGCTCTTGAAAAGGAAGTGTATCCTCCTGGTAGTGTCCATCATCTACCTAGATTTACTGCGAAACAGTATAAGATGCACGAGGGATGCTTTGCATTGGAGTATGCTCGTGGTATGTATTTCAGTCTACAGTCATGTAAAACGGAAATTAACTATTTTATTCTTTGTACTAGGTTGGATTCCCTTGATGTTGCCATTCGGATTTGCGGATACGATTTCTTCGACGTTGGACTTGCCCACTTTCTGGCGTACATCCAGAATCACTGGAAGGGAGATGATTGGCAACTTGTTAATTGGAAAAATCTAACTAATTAATTTCCCGATATTTATGATAATTTAATACCACTTGGGTTTTGGATCTTGCTGACTTGAACTTTTGAAGCCTAATGAATTGGGACTTGATACCAAAACTCATATTTCGTTTGTCATAAACTACTGTATTAATGGTAATTACCAAACAGTCCCAGCAATCGGGTTTTAAAACACGAATGGAATATCGACGTAGGTAAATATTATGGCGGTTCATATCGAGCACTCAAGTCCTTTTATGTCTACAAATTGGCTTCAATAGTAGAAGTTGGAGGAATGACAGCAGCCCAGTTCTCATCGTTGTATAATGAAATACAATTATCATCCTCAAAATGCCTCCCTCCTATGATTGTAAAACGGTTGTTCAACATCACTAGCAACGAGTTGGAATAGATTTTTCCTAGAATAAGACCAGGAAGCATAAAATAGTTGCGACTAGTCACCAACGCAATCGTATAGCCAATAGACACCAGCGCTGTAAACAAGTAAATTTATCAAAATGAGTTTTTTTTTGTACTGAGAGTAAGAACTGACCAGTTAATAGACCTGTTTCCAACGCAAGTCGCCGTATTCTATTAACAATAACACTTGTACGCCTTGACACATGGATAGATTTCCGAAGTTGTTTTGATAACTGGGTCTTTGTTCTGGTAACGGAAAAAATAGTGATAATTAATATAAGCTCACATAGTAAGTCATATATCCCGCGGTTGCTGTATCGCAAAGTATGCCCAGTGGTCCCCATGTCTTAATCGTCGCAGAAACAGTAATTTAACATCCAAACCTTGTCGCACTACAAACGGACTCACTAGAGTTCGTAATTTGCTTGTGAATATGATGCTAGCTATATCCATGCTAGCATGAGAGTATATGAAAGTTACAGAGTGCTCTCGGAGGTCTTCCGCCGCCAATACACTTGCTACAAATTGCCCAAAAGCCAGCTAGTAGTAAGTATCAGATAATAATCAGATCATATTCTATACTCATGAAAAAGTATATGTTCGTACCACTACGACCAGGATAGTGACGACCTTAGACTCTGCCAACTTCCAGATTCGACTTGCATATACTAGCTGAACGATAAGTGCAACTGGATAGGAAATAATGATAATATGTCGATGTCGATTATTAGTGTGGATCAAAAGAAAAAGAAAAAAAGAAAATACTATACCTAAACCACCACTCAAATATACTGTGAACCACGCATACGTGCCAATGACAATATCTTCAATAAAAAGATTTCCAGTGCTAGCAAGGCTCGCGGGGACAATAATAACTGGAGAAGCAGTTGGCTTAAGGCAGAACCGCATGTAAAAGTCCTCGAGTGCCAGCAAAGTTTGTGCCGTTCCGATTATATATACACTTAACACCACAGATTTCTGTATCTTTGTGTCTCTAGGAAATGCTATGTAGTATAGATCTACAAAATAATCGTTTTTTTTTTCAATTTTCATCAAAAACCATATACTAGATATCACTCACAAGTTTGTATGGTTAGGATTCCGAAAAGGAAAATATCCATGCAGTAGCCAACCAACTAGTAAAGATAAATTTCTAATACTGGAAAATAATGAAATGCCTTACTGACACTGATGGTATATCCCATTCCAAACGACCTCCGAGAGACATCAAAATCAAAGAAGCTAAGAGGGTTGGTGGATGATAATGGTGATCATTAATAGATCATAAGACAAGCTTATTGCAAAGTAGTACCTTTCCATGGGAGGGATTTGGGCTTGAGCCATCGTTATCAAGTTTAGGGGATTCTTAGAGAGATTGGAGGGATTGCACTCAACGCTTGTCCCACCGCTGTTTTATGTGCTAATCGATGGGTATACCCATCATGATGCATGTTATAAATAGATGATATATTTATAGAAACACGAATCATTACATCAGCTTTGCACTTGAACGTTTCATCATTCCAGTGTTGATGCTGTCAGGCTGCTCTTAACACAGCTACCTCCACTGCCTTCTTCTTGAGTTTCCATCAAAAAAGAAAGTGGAAGAAAAAGGTCACCAATATTGAAATATATAGTATCCGAAGTTGGATACTAGTGGTTCGAATAGACTTGCGAAGTTGCGATTAATATTTAAAGTTCCCTATCGTTGCCCTCAGAATCGCAAACAATTGACCGCGTATACTAATAATCATTCAGTATGTTCGACCATCGCCTATTCTTTTACTTGAGGAGTGACCTACTAATATAACGGTGTACTATTAGGCTACAACAATTTAAGCCAATATAGTATGTTTTTCTACCTTGAGAATCCCGGGGCTTATAGTATATGAAATAGTCAACCCACGTATTTTACAGTTATTAAATCATGTAATATCAAGCAAGAGCTGTGCTGTTTTGATCGGATTCACCGAATATCACGCTTTTCTAAAACGCTATTATTGTCTGAAAAAGACACTGTACACCCACATCGGCAGAGCCTCTAAACTCAGGGCCCCCCCTGTTTTGATGAAAGTTATCATTTCTCCGGCAAGATACTGGTTGTATTCTTCTTGAGGTGCGTTCAAATGAGAGATTACTTATTTGAATCAATTGAAGGATATATCGAATCATCGATTGATCAACCACCTCTTCTGTAAACATCAACATAATCGCATCTGGCAGATTTATTCCGTCGACCGTCATTGCGATTCTAAGGGCATATATATACCCCACAGATACAGTCCAGTAGGATAGATCTACCACAGACAGTTGAAAGATGAAAGTGGTTTTTAAGCATATATATATATTCCGCATTTTTCAAATTCTTCTGAGAGGAATTACGCAATCACGTCATGATGGGGAAATTTGACGACATATCTGTTCCAATAGATACGCAGTTTTGGTAGTCACGGTCATGGTCAAGCTGCCACGATGGTGTCCTCCAAAGGTTGTTGATATTCAGGCTTCAAAAAGCTCTCAAAGAGCTGCAATTCGCTCACCACTTATAAGACCCCCCTAGTAAATGCCGAGAAGTCAGACTTGGCTCGGTGCTTCAACAACTTCTTCTTACTTAATTAATACGATGACTCTGTTTAGCTTAAGCCCTGTCGTATGTCTATTCCGAGACAAGTCAAAAGCCCACTGTCGTGATTCAACTAAACAGCTACCTTTCAGTCGCCTCGACTGGAATCGAAATCATTGACTGGTAGGCGGCTTTATGGAATTTATGTCAAATTCCTGTCCAATACTGTAGTATTTCTCGTCTTAGAATAAGCCAGATTTGTGATGATGGAAGACGCCTACTCATGTACCAATACATCTCTCTGCCAGAGACTCGATGTAGCATTAACCTGGGGTTGATAGACATGGATATCCAGAAGCAAACAGTAGAGCATCTGACGCAAAGCGTCAGATTTCCAGTACAAGTCGGTGTATTCTATTAATAATAACACTTGTACGCCTTGACAAATGGATAGAATTCTGAAGCTGCTTTGATAGCTGGATACTTGTTCTAATAAATGAAAAATCATAAAAATTAAAACGAACGTACATAGTAAGTCATCCTACGACAAAGTCACGGCGAGAGGCTTGAAATACAAGGGTACTGGTGTATATGTATATGGTGGAGGTGATTAGTAAATAACAACAGAATCATTGCAAATGCATGAATTACCTGTCCGATAAATCTAATCCAACCATCGTTAGGGGACTTTCAAAAGTGAGAGATTAGAGGGGGACTGCCCTCAACCTACCCCACCGTCACTATTTTATACCAAACAACGAGCATGCCCATCATAATGCTTGATATATGAGCTTTACGAATATCAGAGGTATGATGAAAAAAATATAAATCAAATACTAGTTCGGCATCAGACCTCAAGGCTCCAACAAAATCGATCGCGATTATAATCGTGGTGGTATTCTATTTAATGATATCATTACATATCCTGGAACAAAAGAAATACATGCGAAACGTAGAGTGGTTTGAAAATGGTCAAGTACCACATTGTGAAAGAGCGGTAGAAGAGCAGAAAGACCAATTATTAGTGAGGAACCGCTTCCTCGAGAAAATCACCCAAAGTACCAAAAGAAAGCACATCAAAACAAGTCTTCGAGCGTCATTTGCTTCACGATATCCTTTGGGATAAAAATAACACATAAGAAATCTGTCGGAAGGGTTTGGTAAGTAATATGGACATACCGTGTTGGATACCGTTTGTGCAAATTCTTCGAAGCTGAGTTTTCCATCACCGTCAAGGTCGGCTTCCATTATCGTCTTATCAACAATCTGTTGTAGTTGTTGATCCTAGACATCAAGTAAAAAGATGCTGTTTACTGTTGTAAACGCAAGACTGACTTTCAGGTTGTTACCAACCATCATCTTAAGGACCAAGAATAATTCTCCATTGGAGATGAAACCATCCCTGTCTACATCATACACTTTGAATGCGACTGGTCACAATTGTCAGATCCCACAACATCTCAGTGTGAATATAAAAACATACACTTCAGCTTTTCTTCACGACCACCGCGGCTACTGAAAGCGCTCAATCCTCCAACGAACTCCTGGAAATCGACCGAACCTCCACCGCTAAATGTGATTAAATGAGCAGTTGATAGGAGCGATAGCTTGCGATTCCTACTCTTCGTCAAAGATGGCAATCATACGTGAGGCGAGGGGGTTTGTGGCAATTTGGGGAATTTGTAAAAACTCTTCGCGGTCAATAGATCCTGAACCATCACTGTACAACAGGTCAACCGAGCGAGAAAGTGTGAAGCAACCTAAGCTCACCTATCGAGTTTCATGAATCTTTTCTTCAGCCGCTCCAGCTCTGGTCCTGTGACTGTAAAATACATTGTTTGTGAGGTTTTCACTGGGGAATAATGAAGTAAACTCACAGTTGGAGCATTTCTCCATGTCTTCCATAAATTTCGACGCTGAGGGTGGTGTGGGTAGATTTTCATAATGAAACCAAGTGTAACGTACGTGATACGCCCATGGCTGTTGATAATGACTAACAAAAAATCAATAAAAGACAAATGGGAGGAAAAATGAACAACGATGTGATGGTTGTGGGGAAGAGCTTGGACTCACGCTGGTCATTTTATCAGATTCTCACGTGCCCTCTACACCTTGAATATGGCTGATCAACAGCACACCTGGAACACATCCTTTCAAGCCCTCAGAATTCCTTCAGACTATGCCAGATACAACAATTTATACGACGATAAACACACCCTGGACAAGCTCTGTGCCTGGAGAAATAATATTCAAAATTCATTGTATGCTTTACAGAACCAAGTGGCGCACATGCGAAACTCCGGTCAAGTGATATCTGACGCAGTTTTGGCCAATATAATCTTCTACGTTGCTCCTTATACCATTCTTTCTGAGGGAGATGGTCTTGAATTGGCTCCTTGGAACACCTCTAACACTTACCAGATCGCCATTGGTCCGATCTTATCCCTTTCTTCGATAACAACTTCGAATTAATTTATCTCTTTAGATATATTATCCGTGCCACAAATCAGTCAATCTTCTGTCTCGTTAATACGCCAGGTTCTGCTCGAGAATATCAAACCAATATTTTCGTTAAACCCACATCCTTACGTCAATACTACTTCAGGAAGAAGACTCTTACGTCCAGCTGGTGGTCCCGACGCATCTTTGGATTACTACAATGAACAGGCGTGGAAGAACTATCCTGGACTATGGAGTGTCATTTCCTGGGTTGTAAGAAACCTTCCTGTGCGTAGGATTTCTATCGGAGCCATCCACGTGGACTAATTTGAGGTCTGATTATTTAGACAAGCGCTTATGAAGAGCTATGGCACCTCCTCATACCTCCTACTATGACCTTGCTGGATGATTTCGAAGCGACACATAAACTCGAAGGCATCAAGATAGTAAACTCCATACTTCGGAATATTCCAACTTATATCCTTCAAAGGACAGGAATAGATGGGCTTCTTTTCACTGTATGATTTTCAGGTTCAATTGGTCGTTATATCTTATCTAGCATCTTAATAGTCATTTAAAACTGCGCTCGCGCACCTCACGGAACCGGAAGCTCCCACTTTATTGAGGCTTACTATATCAACCTCATTGAATCTCACTCTTAAAGTTACTCAGCCTAATTCCGAAGAACGCTTTAACCAACTATGTAATCTTCTCGGGGGTGGAATTATCGAAGGCATATGGATGTACTCCTCCGGAAACATACCAGCAATGGAAGCCACAGTGGATTCTTTACCCCCACTAGCGACGGCTCTAGGTATTGGGACCATGCGATACCTTAAGGTTCGCACTACCCATCCTTAACTAATATATTAACTGATTTATGGCGTGTTTTGCTTAGTCTCTTGTCACCCAACTTTGCCATATACTCGCAACCATGACCGGACAACTTTCTTCGCCCGAGGTAAACCGTGAAATCATCGAGTTACAGAAGAGTGCAGGGAAATCCCTGCTTATAATTATGGAAGTTTGTGCTGTGCGGATGGAAGGATGGAAGTTTACCATTTTGGATGCAGTTGCGAAATGCTGGGTTGGTCTTATTGGTACGGATCACAATAATATGGGTGAGTGGTGCAATTGTATCATTTTCAGGTTCAGGTCAATCTAACACAGCCTAATATTATCATTTTTCGTATTTCATAGATCCCGAATTACAAAATATTCTTAAAAAGATAATGTCTAGTCTAGTTGAAGTCTGTCCTAACATTTCTCAGGTAATTGCTCGACTTTTTGTTCGGTGCATGGATAACCCGTTGTGGTTATATCACTTAATATTTTACTTTACAGAACGCATATAAGGCTCTTTTAATGGAAGATCAAACGATGTTCAATGGTCTTATAGGTGTACCCCCTTCTCCGAGTACTCCTACCCCAGTAACAAATTGACACCATTCGATTCATGTTCCTATGACCGAACATTTACCATTAACGATGCTATATCCAAAGACAACACACTTGGGTCTAAGGCGACGGTGAAGAGTATACCTTCAACTCTTGGCCTCCATTTCCTGCCATGACACAAAACCTAAGGGATTAAACATATACTTATTGCTATGGTTTTCCTTTGGTTCTCCTCGATCCTGACTTGTGACTTAAGGATAAATTTTAATACTCTTTTTATCACCGAATCGGAAATCATATGTACGACATACCCTGACATACCTTGGTGCCTCCAAGCTACACTATACACAGCCTTAAGGCCCTTACCTCTATTTTCTCAACATCAATTGTCTAACTGACACCTAGTCGAGGAACTTCCAGGAAACATGTGCGGCCGTTAATCAAATATTAATCATATGTCACAAGGATATCACAGAATTCTTCTGACACTTTGAACACTCTGATTTTTGTTGGAGAAAAAGTGGAGTGCAACAAGAAGTTCTGCCAAGCTGCCATAAACATCTGGACATTTGGTATCATAATAAAGCCTCCGACCCTCAGGAAGACCAAGGTATTCTATATTGGTCCTATATGTATGTCCGCGTATGTCCAAAAATATAATATCTGATATTTTGGTTGTTCCTAGATTTACTGTGCGACATCAACCAAGATATCGTAGATCATTTCTCTTTCTTATTTTATCCTTCACACAAGTTGACCCAAACAACGTGTAAGATTGTTATATATCTTGAGCATAAAGGGTATTGTACTTATTCTTATGCTCATGTCGTTTGTGGAGGGATGGTCACTGTGGTGATTGTAGGTAGGAAGAAGCATACGATGTTTATCAAGAGTTAAGACTATACTAGTACTTAGAACGTGTGTAAATCAGGTAAGTAGAATCAGGTAGATCATTCCATCTCTAATCATTCATTCCAGGAATAGAACCATGAAAGTTCGGTGTCAAGTAAGGGTTTGGAAAACATATAAAATCCAGCGATTTATGTCCATTCACATAGTAACCACCGCTCCCCTTCCTTCTTCCCTTCCCATTGTTTTCGAGTAACTGGTATATAATTCTATAAGTCAAACCGCGATAACGAAGAGATGCATCAATCACTTCCTCTTGCTCGATTAATCGCCTTCGGTGAGTAGTTCGAAACATTTAAGTTGCAGATTTATGTAAGATCCAATTCGAAACTTTGACTTGGATATTCCTATCTCTATCAGGCACTGTGTCACTTTTCTCACTCATTGTACTTGGAATAAGTGCACATACCATAAGTTGGACACAAAATCTTTACGGAGGATATTTCTCATTTGCGGGTCTTGGAGTTGCTGTTAGTCTTTTAACTCTTCTCAGCCTTCCCGCAATGTAAGTGGTTTTAATAATGGTTTAAATCTCTGAGATGGATGTGGGCCGCAATGCTGACTTTTTGGATATGAAATCAATAGGATTTACATCGATGCTACTCGGGTGGGAGTATTCACTTCCTACATTGTATTTGAACTTGGTTGGATCGGTAAGGTTTTTCTCTTGGCTTCCTTGATGTACATCAATCTATTCCCACTATCTACGGTGGCGCTATAGAAACTATCGTCCGTCATCGGAATTGCGCCCCTGGGACGTAAAAATGATGAAAAAAAAAAATTATAGAGACTGATATGATTATAATCAGGTTTCCTCTGGATCATGTGGATTGCAACTGCGGGTTCAACTGCAAGCCTGAATGTTCTTGGTGCTAGCTGTCAATGTAGGTGCTCCTGACCCAAGAAAAATTATTTTTGTTACTAACAGAGTATCCTCTTTGCTTTGATTCTGTTGGTGATTAGTGGGTATCTGCTCCGAATTTAACGCTATCGAAGCATTCTCATTCCTTAACTGGATTATCCGTACGTCAACTTCTATCCGAACTTCACTTCATAAAAAACAATGTGTTCCTGACTCATATCTAGTGTTGGGCTATTTCCTCAACATCCTCGTATTCTCTATCATGGATCTCCAAAAGGGAAACAAACAGGTCTTCCTCACATCGGTCAAACACAACAGCACCCTCGGATCAAACAAGCGATTCAAAGTGCTGCCACTCCTGTGCAATATAATATGTCTTCTGCTACTCCTAATCAAACTCCTGTAGGAGTTGCTCAAGTTTGATTTCCGGTTCAGATGTGTCGGAAGTAGTGATAATAGTATAAAAGATTGAATTTGAATGTAGAGCTTATTATACGTACGAGATATACCCCACCAATAGCTTATACTGTTAAAAATGTCCAATTCCATACCGATTTTTCTGAATATCCTACCCAGATCCTCCCTACCTAACACAGGCTTTCTCGATACTCTATACCATCAACCACGCTAATTATGGAGGTATTTACTTGTGAGGCGGAAATTTGAAGTCTTCAAAAACGACTCACGAGTCATCATTGTCCTTCTCATAGATGTTTGAATCATAGTCAACTTTATGCTATTTGTGATTATGGGTTGATAAAGCTATACTACTCCTTTTATCCATGGGTGGTTGTCCGTGGAATTCTGTCCAGTAATAGAGAAGAAGGTAGACAGTATATCTGCGAATTTTGGTTAAATTTGGATCAGTATGAGCCTTTCAATACGTTGATTGTTGGACAAGATTTGCATCAAAATCACAACTTTCATCAATATATTCAATTTATCACAGATGCGAAGATAAAATTCTGATATCATGATGGAACCATCTTCCAACTATGCAAACCTGCCTTTATTCATTGAGTGGTAGGTATCTACAGGTAATCATTAGGCAAATTCCATGAACGTGGCATGGGCCAAGGAAGGACTCCTCAATCAATTCAAACTCCGATTATCTCTTACCATTGTCATCATTTGTGTTCCCTGTTGGAGTCCGTGACCGTTTCAAATCACAAATTTATCAACTCCTTGATTTTGGCACTTCGGCAGGCCTGTGGCAGCATTGTGCTAGTTACAAACTTGAAGACTTGTGGAGTGTTGTTTAGTATACGGATAACTACTACCTGTAAGCAAGTTCTGAACCTCTAACACGCAAAATTGATAGAGAAATTCTCATCTTACAAAACCTTTATCAACTCTATGACAATAATAGTAGACGGATATATCCTTCTATCGGTACTACGCACTTGGGTAAAGAGTCCATTTGGGCCACACAAACAAGAGGTATCCAAAAATAAAACATGACGTCGCTGGTTCCCTCTTATGACGTCATCCATACATTCTCATGTCTTTCCAGATTCTCGTACGATTGTGTAGTACCACCTAGGCGTATGCAACAGGACAATGACCAGGTCTCTGAATTATCTAATCCGATCAACGTGGTGGGTGTGGATGGCTTAGACCCTCCGAAATACAAGGGCAACAAAGACCACCCCATTCTATATTTGGCCTATTATGAAGATTATGGAGGTGGGGCGATGTATAAAGGCCCCGGCAATGGTCCATATTAGATTCCTTTAATCTCCTTCGTTCTCCTCCACCACTTTGAGTTATCCAACAAACGTTTAGTTACACGAAATCAAGAAGCCATGTCTAAATTCCTTGTTCCTGCTCGATTAATCACTTTCGGTAAGTGTGGCTCTCTGTGGTATCGATGTCGATGTCACTTGTTAAGAGAAAGCTTGATGTACTGACTGAAACTGTTAACTCTTTCTCAAATATGTCATACAGGCACTGTGATTTTCTTCTCAATCATCGTACTTGGAATAAGTGCACATCTTGTAAACAGGTTCAACAGACACCTTGACTTTGCTGCACTTGGAGTTGCTGTTTCTGTCCTCACTCTTATCAGTCTTCCTATCATGTATGTACAAGTCACAACGATGGACACCACAACTCTGATCTCACTAATTCAACTTTTTTTCTTCTTACAATTAACAGGCTCTTCCTTGATGCTACTCGTCCAGGTACTCGCACTTCATATATTGCAGTTGAACTGGGTTGGATAGGTAAGCTTTTGTTCATGTCGTCCGGTTATTATCAAATTCTGCACGATAAGAGAGTGGAGTCGAGTAATACCATAGGGCCTAGTGGCACATTTTCTAGAGTTTTCTAGACCCTTGACCTTTTTAAAGATCGTCATCAAAGAATAAAAGAAGCTTGCCTTGTATAACTTACTGATTTACTTCGGATCTTGTGGTTATATTTTTAGGTTTCTTATGGATCATGTGGTTAGCAACTGCAGGTACAACTGCAGATAATAATGTCTCCGGTGGTCGCTGTGGCGGTATGTTTTTGTTTTGTTGTTTCCTTACTCAGATGAATGCTGATGCTTTTGTGTTATTATGCTAAGTGGGACACGATTTCTCGACTCTTTGTGGTGAAGTTAATGCAATGGAAGCGTTCTCATTTTTGAACTGGCTCATTTGTATGTTCATCCTTTATTATAACACTACCAACTGTGGCCGTGCACACTATAGCGGTCAAACTAACTAAAACACACTTTTTTTTTCCTTTCTACTACAGTACTGGCGTACTTCATCGCTCTTGTCATTGTTTCTGTTATTGCGTACCGAAAAGGAAACAAACAAGTCTTCAAAACTTCGGTTAAAGAAGCTAGTACTGGCTCCACTGGACAACCCGTCAAAACTCAGTTCAGCGCGGCTCAGTACAACACACCTTCGGTTACTGCTAACCAACCTCCCCATGTCTAATTTTTCTTTAATGATGCGATATTTGATATTTCCTTTTTTTTTTTGTTAATATAAACTGTAACGTACCGTATGTATATGTATGCCCGGAATCTCATACTTAATAGGACAAAATATCTTTCGTTGTTCCATAATTTACGCCATAGCCAAACAATATTCAGGAAAACAAAATGAAAAAAAGCACATACGATAAGACATAAGTAGGAAAACCATTCTTCCTCTTCCATCGCCTCGACTCGCAGATAACTATTTGTATTTTCGTTTCCTTTTCTCCGACTTTGACTTTTCATTCTTCGGTGCATTTTTAATAGCACCAAGAACATCTTCAAGTCCTTTATCTACTTCACCAGAATCTACTTCTTCTTCTCTTTCTTCTTCTTCCTCTTTTTATCATCACCCTCACCCTCACCTTCGCCTTCGCCTTCGCCTTCACCTACTCCGTCTTTTGGCTTTGTACTATTATCCTTCTCAGGTAACACTAAAGCCGATTTCTTCACTTTCTTCCCAAGTGAAGCATTAAAAAGCGCATCAATTTCATCTTCCTGTCTTTTTCTTTTCTTTTTCGGTGATTGAGTTTCGTGAGTGGACGTAGACGCAGTCGTAGCAGTGTTATTATTATTATTGTTATCTTGAGCTCGATTTTGATTTTGATGTTGAGCAGTACCAAAAACAACACCATTCGAACCCGCTACAATCTGTTTTTTCCTTTCACTTTGGAAGGTCCTCCATTGTTCAGGTTTTCGTTGCAACAAATACAGATTCAAGTTCCTGTTAAAGAATTTCCCATAAAATGAACCAACTAGGAATTGTTCATGTTGTAACAACGATCGCGCAATTTTTTCCTGTTGGTTGTAAGCAAATAAGTCGAGTGAGTGAGTGAGTGAGTATGAATATTGGAAAAAAGGAGTTGAAAAAAAGGGCGAGGGTGAGGGAATAATCATGAAAACCCAAACCCAAAACCAAAACCAAAGAAAAAAAAAAAAAAAAAAACACACATCAAACAACATACCTTAAGATAAGTATCAACAAAATCCCAACACCTATCCACAACTCTACTTCCAAACCTATCATCCACAAGTACATGATAAAATCCAATAAAATCCATAACAAATCCTCTTTTCACTTTAGCCGATATAGTTGCAGATGTAAATAAAACATCATAAACACGAGAACTAACACTATTATGAGCTAGTGATATTTTTTCTTCCATGCTTAATGATTTTATACTGTAAAAGAAAGAAATTTTTATTTAGAGTAGATATGTTGGCTTTTTAGTACCGAAGCCGAAAAAAAAAAAGAGATGAAAACGTACCTATCAGTGACGATTTGGTAATGAGGTTCAGGTAATTGAAGTAAAGATTGTAAAAGGAGTGATCCCTGTATTTTTGGTTCGAGTGGATTGTGTTGATGTTGATGTTGATGTTGATGTACTCTCCCCCTTCCATGCCCATGAGGATGCGTTGGTTTTTGTGATGTCGGTACCGGAGCTTCTACTTTTAGTCTTTGATACTCCTAAAATAAATTCCGAAATTAATTATATGAAAATGAGTGAATGGTTATATTGTTGTTTGGTCGATCATAAACCCACCTTCAAAGGAAGTAACACTAAAGCACAAGGAACTAATTGCATTAGCTCTTCTTCAGTCTTGAGCTCAAACGCGGAAAATACAGCCTAAAAAAGATCAGCCATAGCCGGACTCCATATATACAACTAAACCTACATGTCCGGTTTCATCTCCTAGCGCTCCTAACTTTGCTGCTCTATCAATCGCAGCTTTTAATACACCGGATCTAGAAGCAGCTAATTATTATTATTGGCATTAGTAAAACATTTAATAACACCAAAAAAAACTTGAATATTTACCAATAATCTTTGACCAAGATTCTTCCAATTCCTTAAACGTCCCAGCTAACTGTTCCTCACTAGCCCTTTCCAAAGCTCTTGCCACTACAAAATTAGCAACAGGATGTATACTCAAACGATGTAGTTTTCCATTAAGATAAAGGTTCCAAATAACATTGAAAGTTTGTTCTGGACATCGAGAAATAATAGCTTCAAAAAGATGAGAGGATGTTGTATCACGAAGTAAAGTATTGAGGTAATCCGATGGTTCTGTCGGAGTTTCACCTTCACCTAGTACATGTATAGTTGTTGTTAAGCGACATTTGAACAGCAAGGACAAAGGAGTTTTGACTCAACTGCAAGCAGTAATAATACCAAATGTGACTCGATCCATAAGTGAACCAGGTTCATTCGAAAGTTCTTGATCTGCTTCAACTTCTAATAACATCTAGAGCGCCCACAATGACAGGTATATCAACACGAGTTAAACAAGTTATCGCAATCAATCAAAAAAACATACTTGTAATCCCGGGCTTGCAACTTTATTAGCAGCCATAGCCCTTACTTCATTTTCATCAAGTTTTGATCGAAGTATCTCAACAAACTTCCTTGCCATATTTTGGAAGCCAACAGGAACTTTAGGAGTTTCCTTTGCTTTCCCCTTTTCGAATACCGATGTCATAGGACCTTGCTTTGCCTTCCACGCAGCACTTTTCTTTGATCTTAATAACGAAGAATCTTCTTTAGTCAAGTTTGGTGAAAGTAGTGCGAGGAGACTTCGGATAACGTGCGATCCAAATGGATCCATAATGAGATCTGGTAACGTTGGCAGTAATTCCTAGATGGGGAAAATTATGTATATTATTAGTATTACATCTCAACAAAAAAAAAGTTGTATAGTACGCACTTCGCATATATCGAGTATCAATTGGGTCAACGTTCTCAATTCCCCTTTTTCTTCTTCTTGAGCTCCAGAGACTTTAGGATATATTCCCTTTACCTTGGCGGGAGAAATAGAAGAAAAAACCATATCCGAGTCAATAGATGCACGTAAAAAAAAAAAGCCTATAATTAGGAGCAAAATTTGCTCACCTCTCTCGCAATAGTTTCTTTACACAGCGAGAATAACGTCTGGCAAACGTGAGATGCAAATCTATGACGGACCATGACTTCATAACTGAAATAATAAACATTTAATTTCAATTTCCTCCACTTGGGGTTGTATATCAAGGATGTTGTCACTCACGAGCCAGCCATACTATCCATAAAAACACGTCTAACAAAATCATCCATCGAATACGCCATTCTTTCCAAAATGATAGAACAATCTGGATCTGAAGCCAACTGCTTCTCTTTCCCATGCATTTCTGTCAAAGCGGCCATGAAAAACAATCGCCGTTCTATCAATTTTACACAAAAAAACCTCCATTATCAGCAACCTTTTTTTTTATTACGAAATATAATAGTAAACGCACCTTCATTAGGATCTATATCCTCATTCCTATTCTCCTCTTCTCCTTCTCCTTCCCTTTCCCTTTCCTCCTGTTCACCCTTACTTTCCTGCCAATCCCTAATTTGTACATCCACCGTCCTAAAGTATGCCTTAACTTCCATATCAACATAACCAAAAGGTGCTTCTGGATTAAACCCATCATTATCAACACTTCGACTGGCAGCTGGTATAATCCAAGATGGAGTTAATTCTGAATGATTCGGATTCGTTTCTTTTCCTCCTCTTTCTTGGTTTTGAGTTTGGTTTGT
Source organism: Coprinus comatus (assembly GCA_034638255.1). Classification (NCBI taxonomy): domain Eukaryota; kingdom Fungi; phylum Basidiomycota; class Agaricomycetes; order Agaricales; family Agaricaceae; genus Coprinus; species Coprinus comatus. The sequence goes on from JAWPGT010000070.1 coordinate 43,653, forward strand.
TTCATGATGTTGATGATTGTACTGCCTTTGATTTTCTACTACCTCGAGTTGACAATTTCCTTCTTCTTCGCGTTGATCATCTTTCTTATGTCTTCTTCCTCTCTTGCGAACTTCACGAGGCATGATGTAGTCCGAAAGTTAGAATGATATAATGTAAAAGCTGGGTGTGAGAAAACAAAAAAGTGATCCGTACGGGCCGGGGTCCCCGCTCACTGCTCACCGCCGTGATCAAATTGATACAATTGATTGATGCATGCAGCTTGTCCTACACAAATATGCATAACAGTCATCAATGTAGCCTTCGAATGAGCTTTCAAATAATCCTAGTCATTCTATGAGTCAAAGAACACCTAAGCATACATCGTGTATTCGAATTTTGACTCGATTGAACTGAACTACAATACCAAACCGACTTGGATTTAAGTATATTATTTATGTCTACTGTACACGTTGACAGAAATTTAGAATATACACAAGCATAAACGAATAGAATCATTATCATCAACATCAAGAGTCATTAAAAAAAGGTAGCGGCCACGGAAGAAGAAAAAGTACATCATCACCGTAACAAAACAAAAACAAAAAAAAAAAAAACGCAAAAAGTTCTAGTAAACACAAGTCCAAAGACCTACAAATCTCACACAAAAAAGCGTTCAACGTCCAACGTTCGAACATGTTCACAATTACCGACTCCCAACATTTAAAGCCTTAAAATCCCTTCCTTCATTCCTCCACCTTAACAACTGTTCATGAAACTCCCAAGGCATAGATTTCATCGTCACCAATCCAAATTCCTTCAACCCCCCCCCCCAACACCAACACTAGAATTATTACCAACTTGAGTCCTTCCTTCCAAAACCTCAACCAACAAACCCGAATCAAATTTTTCTCCAGAACACTGTACTTTCAAAGTTCTAAGTAACGTCATCGGTACCAACGTCTGCATCTGATCATAACCACCACCACAACCACTAAATCCAGATCTCCAATGTGGTTTATGTCGATGTAGATGTGACGAAAAAGATGGGTTGGTACTAGGCATAATCCAATTCCAAAAATCCTCCGTAATAGGATCAAATCCTCTTAACCTTGAGTCTGAATAATCATTAAGTGAAAACTTGAGATCAAGTTCAACAAGATTATCAAGACCACGTAAACAACCAATAAGTTTTTGATCTGTCCAAGGAAAATAAGATAATCCAAGACTTTGAATCGAGTGTGAAAAGGAATGAATAAAAGTCACAAATCGAGGATAAACATCATCGATTTCAGTTCTATCCCAAGGCAATTGTTGAACATTCGGTTCCGCGTTATCCTCGGCATGTCCTATATGATCAACTAACCATTCAACATTGAATTTAGTCAGATCTGTCAAATCAAGTCGTTCGAGGAATGTAACCAAAGATTTCTCGGGTGATAAAGTTGACAATCCTGTGCCATTAGCTTGAGTAATATGACCACCACCATCACCATCGCTTTGTAAGATTAAATGAAGTGACTTGAGTGAAGGCAGTGCAAGTTTCTTCATTATAGCCATGGCCGAGTCCGAATCTCCGTCTCCGTTAACTGAAAAAATGCAATTCGCATTCAATGTGCAACTAACCAAATTCCTTGCTGCGGACAAGACTGTATAGCATTCATTCAAAGAATGGAGATGCTCTTCGTAAAATTGTAAATCGAGCCGCGTAATTTGAGACCAAGGAATATTGAATTGACTGAAATCCAAACGAGAATCCAATTGAGACCGGCTCAAACGAACGGATAGGGAAGTGAGTAGAGGTAGACTTGTTTGTTGAGTTTGGAGTTTCAATGGAAGATTAACCAGACAACCGCTAGGACCATGGAATTGAACATCCTGCCATCGGTTTGCATGGGGTAGAAGGATATTGAAAAGCTCTACAGCTCGTTGATCCGAATAGGCTCTTCCAGTGGATTTGTCAACGATTCGGAATGAAAGAGGTTGAGTACATGACCTCTTCAACCATGCATTCAAATTTCTTTGAATAGCAATCATTTCACTCTCCACCGTTCCAATTCCTTCCAATACAACCTCGAAACATGACCAAAGTCGAGGAGTTTTCATGACCAAATCGTACCATGTGTGGCAAACGAGTGCTAAAGTGACTGGTGCAACTAGAGCATCCACTCTAGGGAAATCATCTGGACAATGACTAAAGATTTCGACGAAGAGTTCGAATGGGATTTTATCGAACGGTGAAGTGTGGCCATCGTTGAGTTTTCCAGCAAGACGACGTTGATAGACAGATTGGGATTGTGGCTATCATTGATGATAAATTAGTTATAGTTATAATTACATCTGACCATTTTGAACACTGACGCGAGGGACTGAGACTGTCGACGGGGTTGGGATGACATTTCCTCTCCACAGCTTGGAACGGGGAGTGAGAGCTGTTAGGAACTGCTGTTTGACGGAAATAGGTGACATATTAGGGGAGTAGGTAGAAGGAAGCAGGAGTGGTTATATAGATAGTGGGGAGAACTAGGGTTAAAGGAATGTGAGTGAAGGACTGAAGTACGTCTGCTTCATTTTGAGGAATAGGTAAGCGCCTTCTTGTGAGTTGTAGGACAAGAGATACAGACTGCCATAACCAATCGCTCCAAGAGCTGAACCAGTCCGAATATAAATGTTCCCACGATCTACTAACCACGTTTGATCTACTGTTCTGCACCATGCGAGAAGTCTCTATTCTTCCATGGACAATCGTAGAAGTCAAGCAGGGTCGTCTACACGGAGTAAACTAGGGATGACGTGTAGTAACGAGTGTTATGGAATCCGAGGGACAGTAAAACTCATCCGTAACAAGAACATGTAGTAAAAGTACAGAACATGACCAAGATCTTATCAAACTCCATCACCTGACACCTTTCTCGAGTTTCGACATCAATGCTTGTCATTGCCTACTGGGGTTTCAAACCGTTAAGGTCAGCATAAAATTGAAATTTCTACAACCCCAACCAGTACTATGTTGTATTTTTATAGTATAATAATGTACGCGGTGACCGAATGTGCCGCTCACTTGTCGAGATGCTCGTTTAGAATATTGACACTTCAAACTTCAGGTTATACCTATGTTTCTATTCATATGTTTCCGGTTTGTTTCCAGTTTGTTTCCAGCTATTTTCCAACCCTACGCAACCGTTAAACACAATTCTCGCAGCAACAAAACTCGGCGCTCCGTCGTGTCAACGCTTGCCCAGCCACACTTCCAACAGCTTACCATTTCCCTTGCCGGCGGTCCCGGTCATCTATCGTTGTATACAAGTTGACAAGTATCAAGTACCAACCAAAAATAACCAACGAATCTCCAAGTACCAAGTATATTGAAAATGTAAAGCGTGTCTGATAGGTAGCATGTCAGATAACCATACATGTAACAAAAGGTGTATGTTGATATGTACAACAGTATGTTAAAAAAAATGATACGCACGTAGTCATGAGAACCCTTATGTACAAAAACAAAACAGGAACAAGAAAAAGGAAAGAGGATTAGAAGAAACGAGAAAAGTCGTAAGCCTCAGGGTCAGCTTTATTATCCTTGACCTTGTGTTTAGAAACAGATGGAGCATTTGCGACTCTAACAGGAGTCTTTTTGATATCCTTTTGAACCTTAACAGGTTTAGAAGGTTTGACTTTAGTTTTTGTTATCGATTCTTTCTTCTTCAATATTGATTTCGGTTCCGGTACTGATGCTTCTGAAGTAGGAATTGATTTTCCTTGTTTCTTCGGAGCAAAAGCGACCTTTTTGCTTGGAGGTATGGATACAAATGAAGCAGAACGTTTCCTTTTTTGTGTCAAAGGTGGAGGAGTCAGTTCACGTTCTTCTTCCTCATCCTCATCTTCCTCATCTTCTTCAATCTCCTCATCATCCTCTTCACTCTCTTCCTCATCCTCATCCTCATCCTCACCCACTTCCATACCATCATCTTCAACCTCATCAACCTCATCATCACTTTCTTCATCAATCCAAGAAACTTCAAGCGGCACTTTCCTCTCCTCGATCTCAGAAGCATTCAATTGCACCAAACCACCAACACCACCAACCTTACGAATCTCCTTCTTCGTTCGCAGTTGGTTCAAAATCACTTCATCACCCTCATTGATATCCGTCGATGTGGCGCTAACATTTTTAACAGAAATATCCTGTGGCAGTGTATATCTCGCAAATCTCCCAGTATTCCAATCCCTCAAAACTATTTTTGAAGCTCCAACCAAATCAAGTTCTCCTCTCTAAATCAATCAAACGTCCCCCCCACCACCAAAAAAAAGAGAATAATAGTCAGCAACATAAAAGTAAAATGACGTAATTTAGTCCAAAAGCAAAAAAAAAGTCTCACCTTCTTCACCAATTGATTGGAACGAGCCACACCAGATAAGAAAGCTACAGGATCTCCTTTACTAAACGCCGGTAAGCTATACAGCACCATGAGGTCCTCGGTTTTAGCGCGAGAAACAATGTGTTCAACTGTAGGTAAAAACTCTATTATTAGAAAAAAAAAAAAGAATGTTCCCGAAAATGATGACAACAAAAAGTTCCCCCCCTCCCAAAAAAAAAAAAAGAAACACGGGCGTACCACTAGGTGATGGATCTTTCAAACGGTCAATCCTCCCCTTACTTCTCAACAAAATATCACGAGCTCGAAGTGTTTCTCGTTTTTCTTCGTCATCATCATCATCATCATCTACCCAACTCAATCCACATGTATCAATGAATCGGATCGGTTTCCCATTATATTCAGCAGTCACTTCTTGGGGTAACACCGTAGTCGTGGGACCACGAGATGACGTAGCCAAAGTGTAAATCGGTAGAGAGGCTTGATGCGTGAGGCTATTCAAGAAAGAGCTCTTTCCCACCTATCACATCATATATTAAAATTAGTCATTTTTTTTTTTGAACTTGGCACAGTGCTAATTTGATTGGGAGTAGCATGCAGAAGGGGATTCCGCAAAAGAGACGATAGACAGAATGGAAGGAGTAATAACTCACGTTAGTAAGACCCACCACCGCTACATTTAGGGGTCCATCTTTCTTTTCCGTAGCCCATTCGGACAATTGATTCAAGATAGCATCGGCACCTAGAGCATCATTTTTGGGGGTTGAGACCTTTGCCTTTCCTTTTCCATTAACCACACTGTTGGATTCAGGAGTCGGGGGTAAGAAGGCCGAAGCCGACTTGAATAAGAATGTAGGATGTTCATGTCTCAAAACTGTCAACCATGCAGATAGAGCTTCACGAGGACAAGTATCTATGTGTGGGTAACAAAAGTCAAATTTAATAAGCTGCGCAGCATAAGAAGAGATTATTAAACTTACCAATCTTATTCAACACCAAGAGTATTTTCTTTCCTTCTACAACTTTCTCAAGATATTTACTGCGGAATGGTAGTGGATCACGAGCGTCAAGAACTTCCAATAAGATATCTGCACTATCCAGTACAGCCTTCAGATTTGGAAGGTCACGATTAACCAATATTGGCGCTTCATCATCATCCGAAACGTTTTCAAGTTCCATTGCCTTTTTCTCCTTCTTCGTAGTCAATTTTGGGTTGATGATTTTAGCTGATAAATTAGCAATAGCATCACTTCCAACGTCCAATCTATGTTTCGGTTTCGATGAATCTTCTTCCTCTACTTCCTCGTTTTCTTGTTCGGAATCCTCCTCCTCGTCATCTGAAGTAGCCTTGGCCTGTTTTCGTAAAAGTTTCTTTTCCTCTTTCCTTTGTTCTTTTTCTTCAGCAGCCTATATCAACCAACCAAAAAAAACCACCCCATCAAGTTAGCAACACAATACAGATAATGTAAAAAAAAACAATACTCACCAATCTCCTCTGTTCAGCTACTTCAGCAAGAATCTGATCCTTATAAGGAAAATCGTTCGGAATACCAGGATCCTTCTTCAGTTCTATCCAACACCAAGGTAACAAGTACAATCAACATAAAGCGACCCAGAACGAATAAAAAAAATAAAAAAACAGTCCACGCACTCGACTTCCATTGAGGATTATTTTTTGCAGCTTTCGCCTTTTTCTTACGGGATTCCCTGATCTTGTTCTTGACCTTTTTCCTGTCATTGGTACCTGCCCTATTACTTGTCTCTTTTTGGACAACATCAGTCTTAGGGTGATAGAAAGAAAATGGTGATGCGTACTCTTTCTTATGCGCGGCATGGTTGGTTATGGGTGATATTGGTTGTCCAAGCTTCCAACGCGATGAAAAATCTGTTACCGCATTTAGGTCGTGGGAATATTTTATTTAACGCCGAACGAAGCTCAACTTTTCTTCACAACCCAAGTAGACTTAAAGTGAGCAATATGTGCAGCGAAAAATGGTGTATATTTGTTGGCAAATGTATTATTCTAGCTCACACAGTGGCTGGCGAACCAAACCAGTACGACGTTACCATATCTTAAGCACCATGGCTACATGGTCCAAAATAAGCTCACAGAGAGATGTCAGTGAGCACTAATCAAGCAAAAGAAGACGCACGTAAGGATATCCACGGCAAACTCCCATTTCAAGCTGTTGTTGCTTGGGAACTGTACTCAAGTATATCGAGCTGTTACCATAAGGTTAAAGTTTGCTTCTTTCTTCATCTAAAGCTTCCACAGGATTGACTTTCATGGACTACCTGGCATGCCGTAACCTTGCAATGTGTATTCATGGGTTCGTGCCGGTCCACTTCCACCACAGATTGATAAACGCCGGTTTTGAATACATAACTAGGTTTGAGGACATTGCGGAAAGCTTGTACTTGCAAACAATAAGGTACTAGACGACGGGAGAAAACTTGCAAGTAGACAATCGGAATAGTTGAAGCACAAAATTTTGGAGGCATATTGACGCCATGAAAAATATTCACAACTTGACAGAGACGATTGGAGTCTTGCCCATCACCATGGAATGCCTAGACAACCAAGAGATCGAGCAGCGAGACAAAGAAAATACCTTTACCACCGAGGAGGATCACCCGAACCGTTTGCAGGGGCATCATAGTCTCGGCCACGGGGGGCGGGGCTGCTACCTCTTGGTGGACTCCTGGAATAGCTTCGGCGACGACGATATTCAGGAGAGTAGCGGCGAGGGGGGCTTCGACGATCCCGCCATTCACGACTGTCTCGACCGTAAGGGTCACGGTCGCGTTCCCTGTCGCCCCTACGGTAATCACGACTGTCGCGGTCACGATCACGATAATCCCTGTCTCTGGTGTCTCGGTCGCGGTAGCTATTTTCGCGCCCAGATTTTCTATGACCCATGTACTCTCCAGGAGTCGGAGCATGAGGGCGTTCGGTGACAGAGTAGTCAACCCGGATGCGGCGGCCATTGAGTTCCTAAATCAAACTGTCAGTCTGGAATATAGGCTAGAAAGCTTGTCACATACAACACCATTTAGCTCTTGAATGCAACGAGTTGCCTCTTCAGTGGTTCCCATCTTGATGAAGCCAAACCCGCGGGAACGGTCAGACTAAAGAAAGCAACTGAGCAAAATCATAAATTTCAATACCAATGTAACGTACACGTTGGTCATAAACAATGGTGACTTTTTCAACACGCCCAAAGCGACTGAACTCCTCATCCAAATCACGTTCTTGGGTTCGAATGCTCAAGCCGAACACCCCAAGAACGTTAGAGGCCGGGGGAGCCTGCTAGTATTAGTAAGCATCTAAATGAACAGTAGAGAGTTCAAGACAAAGACCAACCACTGGAGCATGAGGGGGACGCCTGGGTGCAGCAGGGGAACGTCTACGGTAAGGAGGAGGGCTCCTGTAGCCGCTCTTCTCACCGTTGCTACGAGCTGCAGGACTCCTGGAACGCGACCTTCCTCGAGGAGCTGCGGCATCCCGAGGAGCAGGAGGGTCAGAAGGAGGCGCGTTGTACGCGTCTGAGTATGGATCTACAGTGTTTTGTGAAGCAGTTTCTCCGTACTATAAGCCAGATGATTAGCTATGCATCAGCAAACACAGCGAGCATGGACCTACCATGGTGGTCTGACGTGAAGAACTTTGTTTGGGTGTTTATATCACTCGCTTCATATAACGTTACAAATGGGCGCTAGTGGGCCCTGCGCACGGACACCGAACCTAACTCGCATATACAGTCTTCCTCAGCAGATATAAAGACTAGAGGTTGTTACAGTCCTATTTCTTGACACAGTCTTGCATATTTTCTTGTTATAAATCGTGCAAAGTAACTTTGCCAGTGGCAATATGGACGTTAGAACTAAAGCCCTGTTACGGAAGTTGCCATTAGTTTAAGCGGAGCTTGAACTCAATATTCGGACTGCACAGTTCAACAAGCCCCTACGCAAGGGTTAACATACCTAGACACGATCTCCGGCAACTAACCAAGATGGTGAGCTCATCGTCTTCGACGGCGCGCAAGCATGCTGCTAATTCAGAGGACAGGGTATCGACATCGCCAGGCACCACGTCAAGAAGGGCCAACGCACCGCCCCCAAGAGAGAGGATCCCTATCTCCTCCTCCTCGTCAAGGTATGTTGGAATAGTAAATATTGATCAAATGGCAGATATTAATGCAAAAATTATCATAGCTTTACCGTTTCCTTGCCCGCCGCACGGACGCTAAATTCAATCAGGTCAATTTTACATATACAGGTCCGAAAACGGACTTAGACTTAATATACCTTGTAAATTAACAGGTCATCCTCCGCCGCCTTTTCCTCTCCAAGATCAACCGCCCCCCTCTTTCCCTCTCCCGCATTGCCACCGAGACTGCCAATACCCCCGAACGTGACTCAAAAATCATCGTTGTACAAGTTGGCACCGTCACCGATGATATTCGTTTGACTGAGGTCCCCAAACTCACCATTGCTGCCCTCCGTTTCACCCAAGCAGCAAAGGAGCGTATTATTAAGGCTGGTGGCGAAGCCATCACCCTCGACCAACTCGCTCTTCGTGCCCCCACCGGATCAAACACTGTTCTGCTACGAGGTGTTAGGACCGCTCGTGAGGCCAATAAGCACTTCGGCATGGGTCCCCACAAGAACAAGAAGCCTTACACTACATCCAAGGGCCGCAAGGTATGGAGTTTGAAAACGTCAAATATGTTGTCTTTCATTGATGCCTTGCTTAGTTCGAGCAAGCCCGTGGTCGCCGAAAGTCCCGCGGTTTCAAGGTTTAAAAGACCTGTCAAAAACTATTTGCAAGAGGAGTTGGACCTTGCCAGCATCATTGGCATGTTGTGGTATGTCGGGTCTATGTACCACCTTCGCTGTTTTTACTTTCATGCCGTATGCACATACATGACCATGCGATACTACATCTTGATCAAATACCAGAAAGGTTGTCCCGGAGATTGCTTGCATCATACACCCAACTCGGCGGGTAGCCCCACGCTAATTCTTGTGTCATCCAACATGACGAATCTGTTGAATCATGGTCAAATCTTTACCATCAATATCACAACCTTAAACATACTTCTAGAGAGGTTTTCTGACATCTAAACACGTTACAAAGGTATTCATGAGGAGAAATATTCGATTCAATTACTTGCGAATGGAAGTATTCATATTGGTGTTGTTCATGAACAATGCGCTATTGAAATTTATTGTGTCTTCCATAAAGTCCACTAATTATACAAACAGGAAAATAATAAGAATTTATAGCACTACACAAAATGAGCGGAGCAACCAACGGGAAGAAGGGCGAAAAGATAATCCCGATGATTAATGAAGCCATATTACAATGAATCTCTGTTAGATTTTCTGCTTATCCCGTGGTCTAGAGTCGTAGACCAAGATGTATCATTAGGAGCAAAGGAGATTGCACTCAAATTATCTGCCGCTGAGATTCCCTGAAGTTGATGGTTTTCGCTCGTTGTAATGAATTCGACAGTTTCATCTTCTTTATAGTTGTGACGTTGGTTAAGGAGGATCATGAAACAGTTGCTGTACCTAACGAATTTGGGTTGACGTTAGTATTAAAACTGGCAAAAGTGTGAGTTATATATAACTCACAGTTTTCCGAGGACGTATCCGCCGGGTAGGTAAATCTTTGTGGCCTATATATGATAAAATAAGGGAATACATGAGATTAATAATTCTGGACAGTCAGCAGGAAATGAAACGCACAGGAGGGGCTACCGGCTGATAGAAATATACGATGATGATTTCGAGAGCAACGACAGCTAGTTCCGAGGGACATAGCTTTGTAAGCGGTTGCCGAGTAAAATTTAAACAACAATGATTAAAACACGCTTACCGGTAATTGCGTTGCTCTCGAGAGTTAGAGTGAGGAGTCGTATAAGTCTTTTACCGAGCGCTTTACTTGTTCGCTTTCGATTCATTTTCAATAACTATATTACTTTTCAGGTTAGTGTGTGTTTATTTTTGATGTTGATGTGTTTGATGTAGACGCAAAAAATTTTCAACGTACTAGATAGCCCGTAAAACCAGCAATTAGAACATCTGTGCCAGCACTAGGAATGAGCCATAACTTTTTTTTTAATGATTGGACTTCAGTTAGTGTTTTATCCGAATGATTAAGTCGAGGCGGAAAGCGCTCACATAAACTCCTATTCGATAAGACTGTCTAAATGCGATCTCCGTGGGGAATGTAAGGTCCTTTGAGGATTACCAATGAGCGCCCAAAGACAACCGGCATAAACCAACATCCGAACTTACCGCGGCACCAATAAATATTCCACCACCAAACGCAAGCAGAATACACTGTGGTGGTAAGATTTAGTTTCTCTTCTGGTAAAGAGAACTTGAAGTTTAAAAGGAGGAAGGAGGGGAGGGACTCACAAGTAAAAGGAAGAAGGGTATAATTCTCCATCTGCTTAACGTGTATATTCTCCAACAATAAACCAGTTGAACAATGAAGGCGATGATTGCATCAATGAGTACCATATCGATAGCCGATAGGTGGAACTCGTTGAGGGCGTCGATGTTACCGAAGTTGTAGACATACCAGTAGAAAACATCCTCCATCATCATGAGAGTTTGAACAGAGTCAAGGAGGAATATTATATTAACTGTACCAAACGGTATGAGATTAGTTTATAAAGCGGCTATACTGCTGAGGACCTGAGGTGGACGTTTCTCGAGACTCACCGATCCATTTTATAATCCTTCTATCCTCTCTCTCTTGTGTAAGATATAAATCTAATAAACGCGCAGAAATTAGAATTAAATCTTCGCGCAGAATCATGGCACTCACAGTATTGGACGCAAAGGACACCATACAACCACCAGTTCAGAACAACACCTATCATCTTTAATTCGCATGAGCTCTTTTTCATGACATCTTTGTTGGCACATAACAAATGGAACCTACAAGTGGACCAGCACTACATACAGAATGAATGGTTGGTAACTCTGAGAGAAAAAATATAATTATAGGTACTCACTGGTAGGCGATGTTATCCGGAACAGTGTAGATAGTAGGCATGGCCTAGGAGGCCGTAATACGGGAGGGAAGAAAAAGTGACAAGGTACCCACGGAGGTATCTTATATCGAAACCTGGGTATTCATACCCTTGAGACGGTTAGGTTAAGAATACCTATTTGATAACGTTCTGATGGCTAAGAATTCCACCAAGGAAAAAAAATTGAATACAACGACGCGAACAATTGATCTGAGAGCACGCGGGAGGGTATAACCTAGATCACCTGTCAATAAAAACAAAGTGATGGGAAAATAGGAATAAGGTATGGATGTGAGGTGCCGACCCACCGGGTTGATTGCGTGCGATTGGTTTAGAAGCGCTAGTCACCACCGATTACTCCTTCAAGCTAAGAGGAGTAGAACCTTGTGTACATGTCGACTAAATAGAGAATGCTGGCGCTGACACTAAGGATTCATCGGAATGGCGCATAGAGCTTTATTAAGTAAAGCCTACTAAAGCAAGACCAGTGTTTGTATGCTATGAGTTAATAATCGTGATAGGCTTCGGTCAGGGTAAGAATAGGTACCTTCAGGGCATTCGGGAACAAAGGCTAGAATTGGCCCTGCAACCGATGGCCACAAATTAAGGCGTGGTATGCCTCTCTATTTACTAACATTACTAGTACTATTTGAGCACTCTGTAGTCTGTATTTTTGGACATTCTCCATGTGGCGTCGGCGCTGACTTTAACTTTTTTTGATACTCAATAAGCCCCCGCAATCACTACTAGGCTGACTCACCCAACTATGGCGTCGACGTTCTCTGGCACTTCCTTTCCCTGCAGTTATGACCAAGACTTTGGATGATAAGCATCATAGGTGCCTGCCAATCATGTATACCTCTCTTGGACCTTTCCACGGTTGTGGCGCTCTTTTAAAGATACCGATTTTCATTTGACAAATCACGCCTGACAAAATGATTTGGCCCAATGAAACATTCCTTCCTTCCAAATTTCACAGAGATTAATTAACTCATTTCCAATGAGGTGGATCAACTTTCATCCTTCTTTCAAGTCGTATAGTACATACCCTGTGCTATGTCTTAGTAGGCCTGATGTTCTGGCTTTGGCAGTTATTTGCACCTCTTATCCCGACTTTTACCATAGAGTGGGTACGGACTGACAATTTTCCTCCTGGAAAATGTTCGGAAGATGTGGGTAAAAGAGTCAGGCGTGAGAAAGACTTTGCTCATCGGTGACTATATATAGTACACCCCGAGTTAAGGCAGAAAAACAGACATATCGTTACTGTATTCCCCTTGTACCCCGCAATATCGCTAAAGGACCATGTATATATACTTACACGGAATGTCTTCAACACACCCCCTCTAAGAACTCCCGTATGAAGATATTAGACACAGACTAGACAACGGAGACCCAATCCCGTACAACCTGGTCCATATGTCCCGTTCAAGAATTCTCCCCGGGAACAGTATACCGATCCGAGGATACGTTGGGCCCATGCGACGAGCACACCCTAGTATACCTTGTGTTACTGTTCGAACCCGAGCAAGAAGAATTATAAACCAATTGTTATACCAGAAAATCATACCCTTTGCTCTCAGTGCTCACAAACCGCATGTACCCGTGGAACTAAGTAATTGGACAAGATGAATTCCAAGGTATATTTACAAAATACTGATATCTATTAGATTGGTGAAATTACTTGTTCCTTCTTCACTGCAGGATCAGGCCTAGTAATGTGTGGAGAGCTGTCAAGGCTAATAGTGCTCATAGCCGTTGAATTTGTGGGAGCTACAAATCGAATGGTGTGGTTTGGAGCAGTACTGGGATACGAATCAGACCCTGTAGGTAATTCGGCGGCTATGTATATATTATCCCTCTTTTGTCGTTGGTTGAGTAAAATCATGAAGCAATTGCTGTACCTACAGAGTCGAGGATGGTACGCAAGTGTGAGTGGTTACTATATCATTTTCCAATGGTGTTAACGTACAGTTTCCCAAGAACGTAACCCCTTGTGAACGGTGATATTTCCGTAAATCTCACGAATTTATGAGCAAAGCTCAAGGCACTCACCCTGTCAAGTAGACTCTCGTTTTCTGAAGAACCAGTATCAGTATGGATATTTGAGTCATGAATAATTTAGATGACTTACAGGAGGCGCAATTGGTTTGATGAAAAATATAACAACAATTTCTACAGCAAGGAAAGCTTTAAAAAGACACCATGATGTGTGAGTGAGCCTCTCATTTACATGAATAAGATAAACTCTCACCAGTTATAGCATTTGTTTCGAGAGTCAGTAACAGGATTCGAGCAATCTTCTTTGATAAAGTCTTGTTGCTTTGTTGTTTATTCATCTTCGTTAACTAAGTTGTCATTATTATATTAATCTAGAATCAAGATATCAAATTTAGGGCTCAAACTCTTACCAGATATGTCATGGATAGTGCAATTAATATATCAGTTATTGCACTGGGAAAAAGCCAGACCTTTATATGCTCATTAACATATGAAACATTCGATGGGGGCTTCTCACCATAACCGCAATACGGAATGATGGATTAAATGTCAATGCATTTCGATACCGAATATCCTATAACATAACATTCAAATACACTTTCAACAGGTAGAAACGATCAATGGAACAAAATAACTCACAACTGCTGCAATAAATACACCACTGACGAATCCTACGAGAGCACACTATCAAGTTCCAGTTTTTTTCAGTTACCTCTCAACTTTGCTTTAAAAGTATTCCAAGAGAAAGAGAAACACGTACAAATGCTATAAGAATTGGGATAACCTTCCACCGACTTAACCGGTGAATTCTCCAACAATACACCAATTGAACTATAAACGCAATAAGAGCGTCTGTCAAAGCCATATCAATGGCTGAAAGTCGCATATCAATAACTGTTATTCCCATTTCATTGAATTTGACGAGGCCTCCATCTGGATAGATAAACCATTGGAAAGCATCTTCCATCATCATGAAAGTTTGGAACGTGTCCAAGACAATTATCAGATGCACTGTGATGAATTGTTAGTATCATATAGTATTGACTTTTACTGGAGAGAAAAAATTAGAATTACCAATGCACCACAAAATTTTTCTATCCTTCTTTGCTTTACTTAAATAAAGGTCTATACAAAACGTACATACATTAGCCACGGGTGACACAAAACGAGATAAGAACCAAGCTTACAGTACTGAACACATAATATCCCATAAAGCCACCAATTAAGAACAATTCCGACAAACTAGTAGTAGAGAGGGGAAAGGCAATCGATTAGTTCAAATAGAAACCTCTTTCACACTCCCAATAATCGCGCATACAATTGGTCCTTTTCTAATAACCACATTTAGTTCATGACACATGCACACTCCCTTCAGGGAATAAATAAGGAAAAAGAACAACTTACTGGAGCGCAATGTTGGTATTCACAACTGGAGCCATTCTGAGCAATAGTCAATGGTATCCGTGTCCAAACGATCCAGATGATACATAAGATAGCAGGCCTCCTTTTATAATGACACCGAAAACAGAGTCAAGGGTAAATTGGTGTGAGGGCCTTGACTGTTAGGACCGGTATCCTAAACTGTTTCGGCATCGCCCAGGTTCTACTCGGGAAAACATCATCTCAGTTGACCTTTTTGGTAGCTTGGGTGGGTTGGTGGTGAATCCAGAATCAGTGGCGTTCCCCGATGACATTCGAAGACCTTCATAGACTGATAGACTATTTTTGTGAACCAATCCAGGGTAACAATGTAGACCAAGCACAGGATTTAATTTTGAAGAATGGACAAAGTTTCTGTCAACATCTCGAGGGTTCAGCTGTAATATCTTTGCTATTATATTAGTTGCTGTAACCTTGCAAAGAAAACCTATTCACTTGAACAAAGGGGACAATTGTCAATGCAGAACCTGGGGAAATTCTAAATTTCGGTCATGTCTCGCCAACACGCGTTTATGTCGTATTGGACTGTTAGACATATGTCAAGAGAGTAGACGTATGACAACACAAAATGGGTTCCTGGGTACTCACGGACATAAAGTTATCCAAATATATGGAACCTGAGCTCCAACATGATGTTATTTATCACAAGTGACAAGAAGTAAAATCTTCTAAACCAGTATCCACAACAGATACTCGTGGAAAACATAATTTCTGCGTTGTCCCTTTCAACGTGGTAAACACACTGCCATACTCACTCTTAACAACTTGAATAAACTCTTGATAAACACCTTCCCTCTTCATACGAGATCTTACAAGTGAAATAACACCTCCGAGAATCCCATTAACAGTTGTTACTTTACTATCCCATGAAACGAATGCTGATGTTGCAGTACCATCGATCCGGGTGCTTTCTGAAGATCCGTATTGATCTATGAATTGATGTAAGAAGGAAAGATTTTTATAATTGTAATTGAAACAAGGGGAAGAACGATAATCATCAGTAAGAGATTGATTGTCAAGTCAGATGAGTTGATGATAAAAATACATACTTTGCATTCTTTTTGCTTTAACCATATTATGCCACCATACATATCCCAGGGTTTTATTAACCATCATGGTATTCATAGTTGAATACGGGGTGATAACTATCCCGGTCAAAAAGAATAAAAAAAGACATTGTAAATCAGTTACCCTGTCGATACAACTTACGACTGTGGAGATTGACAGAGATTGACCTCTCTTACTTACCATCAAGTTCCTGGACTGTTTGATTGGCAATCTCCGGTATTCCTGCATTCGATATATCTAAGTTTGAAATTTGTTTTGTTAATCAACAACCAAAAAAAAAAAGACACAGAACCGATTTTTTGGTGGGAAGAAGAAAAAAGTTCATACTTACATCCAATTATCTCCCCATTCTCGTCCGTAGAATTATTAATACTTGCAAACATTCCAGGCAATCCTTTCGCTTGTGAATCACAGGTCCTAACTCGTTCCATATTCGTATATAAATCACTATACCAGAAAGGTCATACTTCCTATTTAAAGTTTGCTCATTGAAAAAAAAAACACGAGAACATACCGCATGAAACGAATATCGATATAAGGAATTTGCATCCATCCCCAATTCTCATGAGAAGAAAACCAAAAACCTTTCTGCACCGTAACATTTTGATATTCCTTTGACGGTCTCGGTCCCGGTGCAGACCAATCAACGGAGATGAGTTGTTGTCGTTTAAACTTCAAAAGAGCATTTTTATCCGTTTGATTCAAGTTCCCATAGAGATATAAGAAAAACATAAATTGTTGACCTGAGAGATAGTATTTTTAAACCGGAATCAGACAATGTTGATAATAATAATATTAGGATTAAGTTAGATTGATATTCACCTTCGTATGGATCATTGATGAATGGATTGCCACCAGAGTTCAACCCTTCGCAAATATAACCCTGATTTGGATCGTCAATGGACAATGATTGATCTTTTATAGATGTTACTGCGCATATTCTACCATTTCCATGATAGAATACCTAACGAACGAACAATAATAAATATCAACATCAATATCTCATACAAACGAATATGTCAAATTATAATAACTCACCTTTTCAGCAGTTTTCTTTAAATACTCCAAATAACCTTCCCATTTCTCCGCGAGCAAAGCGTATTCTCGATTTTGAGTTTTAACTCCTTGTAATGCTTCCACAACAGCATATATTGCCCATATATTTTCGCCATTATCAAGTGCCGGAACACGATTGACCCAATCCCAAGCTGGAGCAAGCGGTGTAAATTCTGAGTGTGCAAACCTACATCTTGATCAATATCCTTTTTTAATGGAGATATATTATTAGGCTACGCTCACCAAGGCAAAAATCCTCCAAATCCCGGATACGTTTCATTAAACAATTTATAACTCTCCCACTTCCTCTCTAAAATCCTAACTGCCACTTTCCTAGCTTTCTCCACATCCACCTCATCCACACTATTCTCATTCCCATCCCCATTCCCATTTCCACTGCTAGGCCTCAACTGTGGTTCACCTTCACCAGAAAGTAACCAACGTACAGCTCCACCATTTCCTTCAATAACATGAGCCAACATCATCATATGTAAAGATTCTTTACTAGAGGCAGAAAAAGTATGTAAACCTTCTACTCTATGTAACCCCGTAACTCTATCCAAAAGTGTACCATCGAATGTCATTCCATTAACAGCGTTATAAGAAACGTTATGTTGATGAAATTTACCCTCCCAATATAATAGTTCATTTTCGAATTCTGAAGGGGATAAAATGATACGTTCAGGGTCCATTTTGTTGCAAAACGACAAGGAGTTTCCGAGTCCGAGTCTAGTGAAGCTGCAACCGTGAGACTAAGACTGAGACTACCAAGGGCGAGGGTGATATACGGGATGATACTGCTTGGTAGCATAGGTTGACGTTGCTTTGACTTGAGTGTGGGGATGAAGGTGTAATGAAGTGGGGCTCTTCCAAGAAGTTGGGTTTGCTGTATGTACCGCGTATCACAGGTTGTGAGAAATATAAATGAAGCGCGTCTTCGAAGGTCGTGATCTCGAATGTCAGCTGTAGGGAATAGTGTGAACGATTAGTGATTGTCGAATAGGCTTACCAAAAACGAGCAGTGAGCCGACGTCAATGTCAATAAACATTCTTTTCCCATGAAATAGAATTCTAACGAAGTAGCCAAGTGTAAGCTTATTAGATTATTAGGAGAAATCAGAACACGTACCTGTTATTTTTCCAATTGACCATCCGAAAGAGTCGTAGCTGTTGTGTTAGTAATCACTCAAAGGTTTGCAAATTCTAGGATGAGATGGGGATTATATTAGAAGTTGTATAACTATGGTCCCAAATAGCACCGTCTAACAGCAATCACAATCAATTAAACACTCGTCTTTCCACCTTTTTCTACCTCCCATTGTCGAATTTCCTCTTTAATCTTCGTAACAATTTGTTCCGCATCCACACTCTGACCAAATGCCTCCACAAACTTTCCATCCGGATCCATCAAGTAAACAAATATTGAATGGTCCACAAGGTAATCTCCTTTAGGATCAGCATTAGGAGGTGTAGAGAAATAAACTCGATATGCTTTGCATGCTGCTTTGGTGACGTCATACGGACCAACTAGCCCAACGAACGAAGGATGGAAGTCTGAAAGATAAACTCCAATACGTTCTGGTGTATCGCGTGCGGGGTCAACAGAAATGAAGATGGGTTGGAAGATTTTGCCAAGTTCAGGTTCTATATTAACAAGACCATTGAGTTTTATTCTTGTAAATGTTATCAGCACTTGATACTCACCAACTTTATCTAGAACTTCTCCAACCTTGTCTAGTTCAGCAGGACAAATGTCTGGACAGTTTGTGAACCCGAAATACACCAAAGACCATTTACCCAGTAGATTTTTTTCGGTGAACGGTTCGCCTGTCGGTGTTGTCAATGAAAATGGTCCACCGACGTTCGGTCGTCCATATTGTCTACTACTGCGCTCCTTCTCTATTCAATATATTAGAATTCAAATCCCCAAAGTCTCGTTGGGCTGCCTGAATGCACGCACCTCTTTCCTCTAACAACTTCTGCTTTTCATGCCGGAAGTAAAAGAATAGGGCAACACCAGTGGCTACGAACAGGGCAGCAGACGCTGGAGTAAATACCTAGAATTATATTCATCATTTAATGAGTAAATTATCCCAATTATTCATAAGAAAGCTTCACCTACTCACCCCGACAGTATTCCTTTCCCCCATTTGCGACTGCCTCTTCTGCGACTGGGAGAAGTTTCTTTTGGAATTCCATGTTGTCTGTGTTTTCGTTGATACAATTTGTCTACCCAGAATTTGTTTTTGGGCTACATTTTGATGTCTTGCGACATTAACCAGTGCACGACGCGATACGGAAAACATTGGGAACAGAGGTAGATGTCACATGTGCGTGAGTGTCACACCCCGACTTGACTCCGTTCCGCTCGGGGCTCTGGTTCCGTTCAATGGGCTAGAATCGGACCAGAATCAATCCAGAAATACCTTAGAAAAACGCTTTTTAACAATACCGAAGGCATATTTTAATGTTGGAAACATCTTACTTTCGAGCTTCAATGGATGGACAGAATTGTGAACTGGGGGCCACTGTATTCTAAGTTCAACGTCTCGAGTCTCAAGTGCTGAAAAGCGATAGACGGTCCAATTTGCGCACATAGCCTCTGAACTTAAACTGCCAGATATGAATCCCTCGTTATTACTGTATCGTGATGTCGTGGTCATAGTCAGAGTATTTATATACCTGGGTACTTCCATTCACGTTTTAAAACCTGGTCATCTTGCTGCAACTGCTTGATGTTAGTTACTACACTCTAGTACTTGTACATGCTACATGTGGTCTTGCCTTGTGACCTCTGGACATGATGATTCTCGGATTTTGGTCCCTTCAACCGTTGTTGTTGATTCCAAGGATTTTATTCGGATACTGTCATTGGCGCGTACGCGTGGTTCACAGTATATCTGAGTGGTGGTTTAGGTATAGTATAATGTTTTCTTTGAGCTATACTAGACTTAACATTGACAACTATCAATACCTCTTATGCAGTTGCATTTATCGTTCAGCTAGTATATGCCAGTCGAATCTGGAAGTAAGTGAGCAACATCTTAAGTTGTCACAACCCTGGTTGTAAATGGTACGAACATATTAAATGAGTATAGAATATGGTGATGAAGCAGCCCTAGCTGGCTTTTGGGCAGTTTTGCAGCCAGCATATTGGCGATGGAAGACCTCCGAAAACACTCTTTCTCTCCCTGCTTCCTCGTATTGGGAATGACATGGTCGTGTGAGCACCAACAAATTACAAACTCTAGTGAGTCCATTTGTAATAGGACAAAAATTGGATGTTAAAAATGCTGCTTTACAATGACTAAGGCATGGGGTCCTCTGGGCATACTTTGGGATGCACTAACTGCAGGATATATGTCTTACTATGTGTGCGTTCGTATTAATTATGATTTTTCATTTATTATTAGAACAAGTTTATAGCTATCAAAGCAGCTTCGGAATTCTATCCATTTGTCAAAACGCACAAGTGTTATTGTTAATAGAATACGACGACTCGTACTGGAAACAGGTCTCTTAACAGGTTAGTTTCATCCAATTACCATCTTTTACAGAAAGAAAACTCATCATTTTGATAATTTTACTTATTAAAGTACTAGTGTCTATTAGCTATACGGTCACGTTGGTGACTAGGACTAGTAGTAACTATTTTATGCTTCCTGGTCTTATTCTAGAAAAAATCTACTCCAACTCGCTGCCAGTGATGTTGAATAGCTATTTCACAATCATAGGAGGGAGGCATTTTAAGGATGATACTTACATTTCATTATACAATGACTTAGTAGTACGGTTGCGGAACGCCTCGTGAATATCTGCAGGTTTTGCACAAAAATGTAGATCGTAACCGATGTTGCCATAATTAATACAGAAGGAATACATTGACCAAAGCCTTACACCCAGTCCACCCTATTTTGATTTCTTCCCTTCTTGGTCTTTCTGTTCCTGCATACTCATCTCAATAGCCCGAGCAATAGCAGTCTCTTCATCCTCTTCCTCTTCATCCTCCTCCTCGTCTTCCTCGTCATCGTCAAGATCAAGATCATCATCTTCCATGTCAATATCTTCACCATTCTCTGCTGACATAGCAAGTGCTCTTCGTAGTTCCTCATCTTCCTCATCTTCGGGTGCAGGTGCGGGTGCGGGTGCGGGTGCAGAGTTTCTTGTTGCAGCTTCAGCAGCTTCTCGAGCTTGTGCTTCTTGCATGGACATACGAAGCGCCTATAACGAAATAATTAAATATAACCCAATATTCACTCTATGTTGATACGTACCATTGCAAGCTCGGGATCGACTGAGGGGTCGACACCAAATTCAAAATTGTTCGCTGGTGCGAATCCAGAAGCACCAGTGCCATCGGTCATGAGTTCTTCTGGGATACCAGCTCCCCTATCAGCAGCTAACACCGAGGACGACGCTACAGATTCTGATAAAAGTCGATTGGTGGGTGGAATACTAACCAAATGTCTATCCAGGAAAATAATAATCAGAATCCATACTTCCCAGAAATCTTAAAGAGTTCTAACTCACGAGTTATCACTACTGTTCACAGTATCCACAAAGGCCTTTAATACAGTTTTTCCATCTTCTCTAGGTTCTTCTATCCCATCACCGAAACAGATAACATCTATGGCAACGTTATTCTTCTTGAGTTTCTTTGCCAACTTGACCATAGCTGATTCATCCGCTGCCTGTCCTTCCAATGGTGAACCAACAAACACAATAATCCGTTGACGAAGATTCTTGTTTTCTCGGTGTTTCAAAGCCAATTGTGCAATAGCAATAGCAGTGGGTATATCAATAACTCCTCCAACTTTACTACTGGCAACATGAATTCCTTGTAGAATCTGACCCATATCTTTCGTATGTGTTACCAAAACCTCTGGACTAAAGTAAAATGTGATGAAATTCACATCAGCCCAAAACATATTTCTTTCTTTCTTTCTTTTAAAGTCACGTACCCTTTACCAGCCATTGTCATTACTCCAACAGTATTTTCCGGATTCGAATCGGTTTTAGTTGTATAGATCGTAGTAACTGCATCACTTTGAGCATTGAATCTTGTTGGTTGATAATCGCCATTCCGCATATACTCAGAATTATCAATAATCATCATGGTTGCTTCTAGTGGCATCGTAGGCGAAGTAAGAAGGAGGTAAAGGGGTGGCTAATGAAAGACCTTGAAATATTGAGTTGAACTCGAGGATGACGCGGCGAACGCGACCAGGTATTTGGTTATGTTTGAACCGAGAGAGAGATAAGATTAGATTCTAATTAAAGCACATCACATCGCAGATTTTCCTCTCGCCATATCCGTACAGTTTTATCATCGGAACATGTTGCAAATTCAAGCTCTTTGGTTGGGTTAAACGCAACTGAATTCACAGTTCCTTCCCCATGTCCTTCTAACTTTGCAAGTAACTCTCCGGAATTACGATCCCAAACATATACTTTGCCATCTTGGAAGTTTCATTAATCAATTAGTTGAAAACATTAATGACACACAAAAACTCCTTACCTTCACTTCCAGTTGCCACAATATGATCATGTAGTCCGCCAAAGGCCACACGTATAACATGACGTGACATTTTATGTCCAGTAAACTTGCGAATAATTTGCTTGATAGCTATATACCAAAGTTGGAGTTCCTAGAAAGAATGAGTATCGCTGATGGGATGGAAAATGAATATTAAGTCTTACCTCTCCGCAACTCACAATAGCATAACGGGAGTCTTTTGAAATCTTAATAATAGACTTTGGATCATTGGATTCAATGGCACTAGCAAGTTCGTCAGTTATAAAATGGTACTTCAGTCTTCTAGTAGTTTTTGAACGTCACAACTCACAATTCGACTTGTCTTGTCGAGAAATTATAAATCACCATCTTCGAACGGTAGCCACGACTTTCCCCTTTTCCAAAAGACTTTGGTCCCACAGCTATTAACCATTTCAAATCCGGTGATATCGCAAGGTCTACTATTCGTATCCCTGTTTCCTCCCAACAATCATGCATGGTCCCATCAACAGTCTATTAAAAAAAAAAAAAAAAAGCGGCAATTCAAATTCAAGCTTCAATATATGCAAAATGGAGAAATTAGAAAACCACAAATCCAATAAATTGTACTGACCCAATGTATAATCCTACAATCCGAAGCTCCAGAAATAAATCCCGAATCATCTGGAAGCCAAACAAGTGAGGTTACAAGATCATTATGTTCACTAAGTACATCAAGACATTCGCCACTCTATTAAATGTTTTTTTATTCATCAATTCCATGATCATTGGGGTTAAAACATCCTCAAGTCAAGTAATACTCACCTCCACATCCCATAATTGAATCTGGTTATTCGAAGCGCTCAATAACAATTTATCATCCTGCGACCAAGTTAGGCAACCAACATTGGATGAACCTCTAACTTTTAGGGTCTTATATATTAGCCACTCAAACTCAGTAGCCGTTGTATCCGTGTCTGTGTTCTATAGCGAATATGCATATATCAATATCCACTAATTTGGATACACAAATGGACAAAATTGCGTTTACCATACCATTGAAACAGTCCATATCGTAATTTTCTCTCCTCTACCACCACACGCCAAATACTTTCCACTTTGACTCCATTGTATCAACCACAATTCATCATCAGTAAAATCATTCAAGACACTTGTTGTAGTAAAGTGGACTTGGACTTGAGCCGTAGTGTTATCCAAAAGAGGGGTGAGCTGAGCAGACCCGCTGTCGGATGAAGTGGATGCCATTACGGTAACCAGTTGAGAAGCAAGGGTTGGGGAAAGTAACCCACGGCAGGCATACACTTGGCTGGTTCGTCTGAAATAGGACTGTTAATAGGCGCTTTTGGTCCCATGACAATTTGAAATTGAATGTCAGAAATGAATATTCTTGATGTCAATCAGTGATTCACAGTGCGGCAGTTAACAGTCTGTCTTACCTTAGCGAAGTAAGCCAGCGTGAGCAAGTTATAAATATAGTAGTCTCTTGCTACTTGACCAAGCGTATTACTTCAAAAACACAGGTATATAAAACCTAAATCTAAGTACTAGACTACTAAAACAAAGGTACTACATTGAAGTCGAAAAATACTCAAGGACTTAGATTAATCAAACCTCAACAACACAATCACTTGCCTCCTCCAACTTAACCCAAACACCACCCTTAACACAACAGAAGTCAATTTCGAAAGACAAACATATAAACCAAAAAAGAGAGAACATACCACAACCGACATAGTCAAATAACTCTTCATCCTAATCTTATCCGTCTTCTGAGTCCCAACTCCATACATTTTCCATTCTTTCGGAGGAGCAGCCCACTCAGGTTGAGCACTTAAATCTAACGAAATCGATTGGAATTGTTGTAAAAGTCTAATCAAGAAATACGAAGTTTCATGATATGCGAATTGTTGACCTAGACAAATACGAGGACCAGCATTGAAAGGTAGGAAAATGAATGGATTTGGAGTAAGATATTTCTTGACTCTTGAATCAATGAATCGTTCAGGGTCGAATACGTCGGCTGTAATATTAACAGTAGCATTGCCATTTTTTGGTGAGCATTCGTACTTTGCTTGCTCAAAGAAGATGAAGACTTTACCATCAGGTCCCCAGAGATCTTTACGACGATGTGTCCAGAAAACGCCATAAGGCATCCTGTAGTTTCTCGATTAATATAAATCTCCTATGAAGAGAATGTAATTCCCTTTACCTGCAATGAGCTGGTATGTAAAACGGCAGACCATTTTTATTCGGCAGTAGAACGGGCTTGTTTGTGGTCCTTATGTTAAAGGGGCTATACAGGTATATAGTATATATATCAGTACCCGATGAGAAATAGATACCTTCGAAGAAACTTACACTGCGGGATATAAACGAATAGTCTCTGGAAAATATGCAAAGTCAACCACATATCTATATAGCAGAAGAAGCAGAAGAAACTGACCATTAATAACAGTGCGCAGGTATTTCATATCACGCATATCATCGAACGTGGGCCTCCTTCCACCAACTTTCTCCAAAATTTCTTGTCTTAATTTCTTCAATACATGAGGGTTCTCGGCGAGCATATATGTAGCGAAAGTTATGCTATTTGTTGTCTGTTCAGACGCACACACTATCAGCCTTACTTCGTGGTGTTCGATCGTAAGAACTTACAGTATCTCTTCCAGCAAGCAAAATGTTTAATGTCTCATCCCTCAATAGGTCTCCATCTACCAACAGTCTCATTAGTGAAACAGCTTCGAAAAAAAAAGATAAAGGTCGCCACTTACCATCCGTAAGTTTAACTAAATGCTCCAATAAACTTTCTCCTTCTCCAACCTCTTTATCATTCATAACCTCTATCGAACTCTTTTCCTTCTTCTTTCTCAACGCCTCAGCAACAATCGGTTCAATAAAACTTCTCACAACAACCATTTGTTCTTCAACCTTATCCTTCCAAAATTCCGTCAAAGGCCAGAGGTAACCTCTTCTAGATCGTAAAGCACTCAACCTCTGAGCTTCATCAAAAGCTTTTGCGAATTTATTGGCTGGATGTTGAGCTCTTGTAGCTTCGGTTGCAGCTGCTAGAGGAGAGTTGAATGGATAAGGAATACCAGCTTCGAGTGAACGAACGTCATGTGCAAATAAAAACTCTGTAGCGGAATCCATAGTAAATCTCGATGCTAAATCTTGAATATCAATAGCATATCCTTCATTTAATCTGTTCTTGAGCTGATTTAAAGCATCAACAGCATGACGTTCGAATATATCAAAATGAGCGATCCTATCCTTGCTGAAGAACGGTCGAGTCATTGCCCTATGGAACCTGAATAATGTGGGTTTTATGTTTGCTCAATTAGTAGATTTAATAAAGGAAAGAAGCGACGTACTTCCACATCTCCCCATCAGAATTAAACACTCCTGTTCCTAAGACCGTTCTCAGAATATCTTGGAATTCAGGTCCCTTTTCGAAGTTATCGAATTGCGTCGCTAGGATAGCTTTATAATGTTCCGGTTCCATAGTGAAGAATCGATTTTGGAAAAGAATTCTGAAGTTGAAGGTATTTCCGTATTCTTCTGACCATTCTTTAAACATATCACCTGTAGAGAGAGAAAAGATAATCAATTAACATCATAATCACTTGCGGAAGAGGCTATTCGTGAATTATAATAGGGGAAATAAGAGAAAAACTCACCAGGATAACCAGTTTTGAAACTCTCCAAACCTCTCTTCATAACTTTCAAATTCCCAATCGTCCAATCCTTAACTTTCGGAGGCAACACCGCTCCTCTCTTCTTCGCCTCCCATTGATCCTTAATATCCCTAATTGCAATCTTCAACCAAACTGAAACAGGGAAAGCCGCTGCGTAAATCAGATACAAAGTCCATGGTCTTGATACACCAGCACTTTGTAGTATTTTCTGAATAGATTTAATGAAGCCTACTAGAGGCGTGATGTGGGTTGGTGAAATTAGAGACGTAATAATGGGGATAAGTTGATCATAGGTGAGAAGTTTAGTTGCAGCATATACAACGATTGAAGGTGAAACGATGGTAGGCAAGTTTTTCGCCAAGAATACAATGCCTGGAGGGATTGCTATTGTTGATTTCTTTGACATTGAGGTGAAAGACGTCAGACTTTGGTTCTCCAGTTTCAGTTGGGACCAGTTTAAGATTTAAGTAGTCTTTGGGACCGGCAGAGGGCCTGAGGACAAGGAAAAGGCACGAATCCTAGGAACGCGTTGTTAAAAGAAAACCGGCTATCTGCTTTGCCGAGTTCCTGATACCAAATGTCTGTAGTAACATCTGCACGAAGAATCATGGGCCAACAAGAAGTATGCTTGTGACCTTGGAAGTTACCATATTGATATCTTCACAACACATGTCAATGTTAGCCACGATCGTAATAAGTAGGCTTATCCACGCGTACGGAAATATTTGAGTTGAATAGAGATGTCTGTCGATGTCAAATATGAGCCTATTGAAGTTGTAGGTTGATCAAACGCGCATGTTGTTGGATTTTGTATGGTTGCAGAGCTGGAGCTCGGAGCCTGGATCGCTCTTGGCATCAAATTGGAAATGGATCAATTACAAAGTTGGGAACGAGCATGGGGAAACCCCACGTTCCAACATTACCCCACGCAGCTCTGCAGATACGATAAATTCGTGTATGTATTATACAACTTGTGTTGGCACCACTTTGTGGATTTCGTTCAAGACTGCTTGTCAGGGGATAACGGCCGACTAAAAGCCTCAAAAATATATGCCAAAGCCAACTTATCATATATTCTTAACGTATTTGAAATTTGAAATATGTAGATAAACGTTCCAGTTAGATCAGCATAAACACATAAGTACACTCGGGTTATCACCACCTGAAGAGATCCTGTGAGATCAATCAAAAGAATTCTACATGTTATATTAGCTTGATTCCCGTTGAAGTATATTTATAAAACATACTGCGATGAACGACTCCAGGTCCACTTTCATCGTACTCTTGCTTAGAGCACCATAAGTTCTGGAAAGTAGAAAGCGAAGCCAAAATAGATCCACCAATCCAAACGGAGTATTTCCTCTCGGGAGGAGCAACAATCTTAACCTTCATACTAGAAGGGGCAAGCGCAGTCAGCTCCTTCTGCATACGATCAGCAATGCCAGGGAACATGGTCGTTCCTCCAGACATGACCACATTTCCATAGAGGTCACGGCGGACATCGAGATCGCACTTGAAGATAGAATTGTAACTACAATCTCATTAGCAATCGAATGTATAGATTTGATTTAAAACCTACATTGTCTCATGGATACCAGCGGCCTCCAGACCAAGTAAGGCAGGTTGGAAGAGCGCTTCAGGTGCGCGGAAGCTGCAAACATGATACGCTGTTAGATGCTTGCACACGAAGAATCGAAAATTCACATACCGTTCATTACCAATTGTGATGACCTGACCATCGGGGAGCTCGTAGCTCTTCTCGAGAGCAGACGACTGTGCAGCATTTTGAATTTCTTGCTCAAAATCCAGAGCAACATAGCAAAGCTTCTCCTTAATGTCACGAACAACCTCTCGTTCAGCACTAGTCTTGAATTGATATCCGCGTTCCGTCAAATTTTTGACAAGGGCGTCAGTTAAATCACGACCAGCAAGATCAAGACGTAGAATAGCGTGGGGAAGGGAAAATCCCTCATAAATGGGGACAGTATGAGTAACACCATCACCAGAATCGAGGACAATCCCAGTGGTGCGTCCAGAGGCATAGAGCGAAAGGACGGCCTGGATGGAAATATAGAAGGCAGGAACATTGAAGGTCTCAAACATAATTTGAGTCATCTTCTCGCGGTTAGCCTTGGGGTTCAATGGAGCCTCAGTCAAAAGGACAGGGTGTTCCTCTGGTGCAACGCGCAATTCGTTGTAAAACGTATGATGCCAAATCTTCTCCATATCATCCCAGTTGGTGACAATGCCGTGTTCAATGGGATATTTAAGGGTGAGTATACCACGTTTGGATTGAGCCTCGTCGCTGAGTTTTATCGTCAATATTGCATAGATTGAATAAGAATCTGGAACTGAAACTCACCCAACATAAGAGTCTTTGTTGCCCATTCCAACCATTACACCCTGGTGACGGGGACGTCCAACAATAGACCTAACAGTTTCTTAGAGTGCGTTTGTTTATTGTATCATGGGAGGATACTTACGGGAAGACAGCACGGGGAGCATCATCGCCTAGGTTCAGTGAGTACAGTTGTTAGATGGAATAGTATCTTATTTCTCATACCAGCAACTGTAAAGGAAGGAACGTCAGTAAGAACAACAATCAAGACATAATACACAGACATACATCCTGCTTTGCACATGCCAGACCCATTATCAATGACCTGAGTAAAATAAAGGTAAAATCCTTGGCTAGAAAGTTGTAAACAGATGATCATACCAAAGCAGCAATGTCGTCCTCCATTTTTCAGTTCTTTGGATAAGGTTTTTTTCTTCAAGTTTTGTGGGTAGTGCGGAGTGCAGCAGAAACAAATCAACAGGTTCTAGGGATTCTGAGGTACTGAAGTGGCTGGAGGAGGCTCCTTTATATACTGCCATTGGTACCATTCCTCTACTTGCCGCAGCTTTTACTGCGCATAGCTAAACGTACGATTTTTTCTACCAACGACTACTACGACTCGTAGGCGCAGTCCGTAGTTCTGGTGCTTTCATAGTCAGCTAGTTACATAACTACGCGCAGGCCTTGAAAATTGCGAGCCTACTCCCTCAATTTAGATGCGATGGCCAATTGATAACACGGTGGAATGTTTAACATCGATTGCGATAGAATGTTGCATCGAGGTGGGTGGTCAAACGTGCAAAGGAATAGGAATGTGTCATGACTGCCATCGCGCGTGACATCATGATGTAAGAGTTATTTTCGGATTTATTATTATTATTAGGATTTGCACAAGTTCATCCATACCGAGATCATAGGGGATCATACAGGGATCATACCCATCAAGCGCTCACGATGCACAAATAACACCGTTCACTCTATTGTTAGCGATTTGTTTCATCCCCATCCTTGTTACTCCAAAGACAATTCAGTCAATTACTATCTCGCCTATGTAAGAACTATTCTCGCGTAGAAACCATCAATATCAAAACTGACAAGAACTGAGTAGTTTTTATGATGTACGCTGTGCATCCGATTCAATTCTTATCATCCATATGATGCTATACTTGATGTGAATGATGAGCACGCATAGAATTAATCACAATTCGCGTGATGTAATTCAACAATCCTACATTAGTCTCACGAGAAGCGCTTCAGAAGTTGGTGGCTCCTGGATACTTTTGGGATATATTCATCACAAGGCTATACCAGTGAACATTGATTCTATCAATCTAACCCCCCATCAGTGCGACTTTCGGATAAATTGATAGGTGTTTGTTTTTAAAACTCGACTTCGACGTGAGACTAATCGTTTGATCTCATATTATAAAGTGTTTCGGATAGTGACTATAGGAGTTACGGCCATGCCTCAAACATACACTGTACCTGACAATATTGCCCTTCAGTAAGTATTTGCTTTTTCTGATTTCTGAGACGCGACCAATTGAATTTTCAACGTTTTCACCAGTGCAGGACCACTTGTAAGCCCTTTCCGTTGTTCTTGTAATATCTTCTGACACACAAATTACAATCGCAGCTGGTAGGAATTGTCCTCAACTGGTTTCTTTTTGGAATTCTTTGTGTCCAATATTGTGCGTATTGGATATACCTAAATCTCGTCGCTCGAGTAAATCATTAAACTTTTGTATATAGTTCTATACATCTCAAAGACCACGAACGATAAGAAACTCACGAAGGCTACCGGTGCGTAATATCCAGTACAGAAAACACAATCACTCATTGTACTGTACATAGTGCACATTATCTTTATTTTGGATACTTTCCAAACATTCATGATGATGGACGATGTCTTCCATTGGTATGTATACAACTTCGGGAACATTGCAAAGTTGAACGAATTCCACTGGTCGGCCATTAATATGGCCTTGGTGGATGCTATCATCGCATTCATTGTTCAATCATTTTACATTCGAAGAATCAATCAATTAGGAGGATGGAGGGTTATTCCTTGTATATTATCACTGGTACTGTTCTTCCCTCATATCGGGTCCTATTTTTCGTTCTATTCTTCTAATGCCAGCTCAGGGTGCTTTAGTTGCTTTCGGAGGTGGTGTGTTCATTGCTGCAGCGGTATGACACTTTTAATCGATACAAGGCAAAGTGTAGACTGAATTCGGGTTAAACAGGATTTGAAATTCCCAACAGCAGTTGGGTTCAGAAATGATTACCGTGTTGGCGTAGTGGTAAGTCTCTGGCTCTATCATACATCCATGAAGTTGCGTTTAATTTGAATGACCTCAGGTTTGGTTACTGTCCAGTGCCATCACTGACATATTTATTGCTATGTGCACGGGCTATCTGGTAAGTTCAATTCTGCGACCTGCCCAGTTGCGCAATCCTCATGATAATCACGTTGTATTACGCAGCTCCTGAGAATGGCAAAGGAGAGTTTAAATCATAATGGAATCAGTCAAAGGATCTTACGTATCCTCACACTCACACTCGAGACAAACGCAGTAACTGGTAAGTTAAAAAATTGGTGTATCTTAACTTGACTTGTCAATAGAAAACTAATCTATGAATTGAAAATTCTAATAGCCGCAGTTGCTCTTGAAATTGTTATTGTCTCATTCATCAAATCCATAGCATCCCCAGTACGTCTATTCTCGTTATCAAAGCTTGTTTTTATTATTACTACGAGAGACTGACATATGCAAAATTTAGCGCACAAAGATATTCTTACCTGCGTGAGCTTTATTATTATCCTTCATATCAAACCTTCTGACGATCTATCCTTATAGCGGATATGTTCTTGGAAAATTATACAGCAATTGCTTTATGATTCTACTCAATCAAAGACATCATTACCACGAAAATGTCCAAGAATTCAATTCTCGAGGAGAAATGAACAGCACATTACGATTTGGTGTTTCATCAAATAGTGATAACGCTAGCGCCATGTCTTTTGCCCATCCTGAGGCTATCACTTTGAGTGGTCTTGGTCAAGTTACGGTGAATAAAAAGGTTGAATCGGAGACATCAGTTGTATGAAATATTTCATACTTAAAACATTCTTAATCTGTGGTTCTTACCTGTCATAGTGTATATCCTTGAGTACCAGTAACTCAGTTGGTAAATTACAATGAACACAATCATGTACTATTAACTTATATATTTTCGTATTTCAAGACTTAAAGCTTAAAGTGTCAACATGAATAACCGACCGCTTAAATCACCTATTCACTAACATCAATCCCTCTCTCTCTCTCCCCCTCATTCCCTTCCTCCCTTCTTCACCTTCACCAATCTTCCCTGAACTTGAGCCTGAACATTCAACCCAAAACCATTAACATTATTCTTCTCAAAAGGAACATCATTAACAAGTTCAACTTCTTCTTCTTCTTCAACTTCTTTTCCTCCTTCATCTTCACCAAGTTCTTTCAAAGTTTCATGGTATCGTTTAGAATGAGATTCCAAAAACTGGATCAACAAATCCAATCTTCGTTTACCTCTAAACTCTCCAACCTTCTTTCCATTTTCATACATAAACGTCGAAGGATATCTCGAAACTCCATTTGCGTCACAAAGATCTAACAAAAAGAATAATAAAATAAAATAAAATAAAATGATATTAGTCAACAATTAACACAATGGGAATAGGAATAGGAATAGGAATAGGAATAGGAATAGGAATAGGGGTAAGTATAAGAGAAAAAAAAGAAAATCAAGGTATGAAGTATCAATGACATGGACATACCACCATTCAAAGCACAATTAACCTCTCTCAATTTCACATCCTTCACCTCCTTTTCCGAAACTCCAACCAAATTCCTCCAAACAGGATCAAAAGCCCTACAATGTCCACAATAAGGTGACTCGAATAGTATAAACCACAACCCCTCTTTAATGGACTCTTTAAAATTATAAGCGCTCAAAGACCATTCAGAGTCAGAGTCAGAGTCGATATCTTTGAGATTGGTTATAGTTGCTGAAGTTGAAGTGATTGTTATAGAACTGAGTACCGCTAAGGTGAAGGAGAGTTTGAATATCCTCATTTTTTAATGTAATGAGTGAGAGGGAGGAGGAAAAGTGGTCGTGGAATGATGATCAGAGTTCCTGTCAAACTCCAGGTACCCAGGACCATCAACTAGAATAAGGACATCTGAATATCCCTATAACGACTAGGGTCCAGAGACCAGACAAAAAGCTCGGGGCGAAAACAGACAATTTTGGCCACCCTTTTGACCATACGAAAAGCAACAACCGCGAGAGGTCTTGTTGTTTTTGATTTTAACAAGACCGATGTTAGGCCAACACTGGGTATTAACCATCCAGCTCGACACTTCAGACTCAAATTAAAAGCAACCATAAAAAAAAGGCAAAAAAACAAGTCTCATAACAAATGAATGCGTAAAACGTCATCAAGCTATAATCACGAAACGTGTCCACCCATCCTCATTAACATTTCATTCCCATCTATACCCAACGCTCTCCACAAAACATTTAGAAGCACTCTGCAAGAAATGAATCAGCTTCCTTTGTATTAAAATAGGACAATAGATATGAAACATACTGCGGTGAACAATTCCAGGACCACTCTCGTCATACTCTTGTTTCGAGCACCACAAGTTCTGGAAAGTGGAAAGCGAAGCCAAGATGGAGCCACCGATCCAGACAGAGTACTTCCTCTCGGGGGGAGCAACAATCTTGACCTTCATGCTTGAAGGAGAGAGTGATGTCAACTCCTTCTGCATACGGTCAGCAATACCAGGGAACATGGTTGTTCCACCAGACAACACAACGTTTCCATAGAGATCACGACGAATATCAAGATCACACTTGAAGATGGAGTTGTAGCTAGAGTACTGTCAGCAAACTGCACTCATACACGTTGAATTGAATTGAGACTTACGTTGTCTCGTGGATACCGGCGGCTTCGAGACCAAGGAAGGCGGGTTGGAAGAGGGCTTCGGGGGCACGGAAGCTTATCGATGACATTAGTACACGTGATTTTCAATAAAGCGGCAATCAATCACATACCGCTCATTGCCGATGGTGATGACTTGACCGTCTGGGAGCTCATAACTCTTTTCGAGGGCAGAAGATTGAGCAGCAGTTTGGAGTTCCTGCTCGAAGTCAAGGGCGACGTAGCAAAGCTTCTCCTTGATGTCACGAACAATTTCACGTTCAGCGGTGGTGGTGAAGGGGTAGCCACGTTCCATCAAGTTTTTGATGAGGAAATCAGTTAAATCACGACCAGCAAGATCGAGACGGAGGATGGCGTGAGGAAGGGCGAAACCTTCGTAGATAGGGACGGTGTGGGTAACACCATCACCGGAATCGAGAACAATACCGGTGGTACGTCCAGAAGCATAGAGCGAAAGGACGGCCTGGATGGCAACATAGAAGGCAGGGGTATTGAATGTCTCGAACATGATTTGGGTCATCTTCTCGCGGTTAGCCTTGGGGTTGAGGGGAGCCTCAGTCAAGAGGACGGGGTGTTCCTCAGGAGCCACTCGCAATTCATTGTAGAAAGTGTGATGCCAAATCTTTTCCATATCATCCCAGTTAGTGACGATACCGTGTTCGATGGGGTATTTGAGGGTAAGGATGCCACGTTTGGATTGAGCCTCATCACTAAATGTGGGTGAATATGGTGTGGGCTGGGTCGAGGTCTGAAAACATACCCGACATAAGAGTCCTTTTGACCCATACCAACCATCACACCCTGGTGACGAGGACGGCCGACGATTGAACTACAGATGCCTCAGATTCGTGTTCTGCCAACATAGGGGTTCTGACTTACGGGAAAACAGCACGGGGAGCGTCGTCACCTATATTATGTCAGTAAAAAGGCCATCCGACCGGTTTGTAAGGATCCTACCAGCAACTGTGAATCGGAATGTCAGTACTAAACTCCATCTGCGAAATAGCAATACCTACAGCCAGCCTTGCACATGCCGGAACCATTGTCGATAACCTTTCCGATAGTGGATTGAGCTTCTTGTCGAGATCTACAGAAGATGGACGTACGAGAGCAGCTACTTCTTCCTCCATGGTTAATTATTCGTAAAAGAAAAGATTTGTACTGATGACGAGCGATCGTCAGCGCTGTACGGAACGACGATGACAGAGGGGGTACGTACGTTGAGAGTGTTGGATAGAGGGCAGGTATGAGACGCGTTTGTGTTATCCGATATGCCTTGAGGGCAGGTCTCAGTCTTATATAGCACGTGATGGGGGCTGTGTTCTCTCTCCATCGTAGCATTATTTGCACCGCAGAGCGCAGTCTGTGCGCAGAGATGGCAACCGGTGCAGGGCTACATCGCCTGTGAATGGTACGACTTGTTGCTAGCTATTGCACACGCGTAACAGAGCGTAATCATTGTTCGTAAAATACATGTAAAATATATATCCAGGGTCCTTCCGCAAAAGGAAGCTGGGGTGGGGATAATTTTGCGAACAGCTGTCAGTTTCCGTTCACCAGCCACCATGGACGCGCTCTTCGTGCCCCTTGCTGACCTCGTCGGTGCCAGCGTCGACCAGATAAAGGTATGTGGGTTGCCAAGGTAGTCAAGGACACTGCTAATGGGTGCACAGCTCATTTCGTGTCTGCTTGTCGCGTATCCACTCGGCAGTCTTTTTGTCCGCATCCCGTCTTCTTCGCCGAACCTACGTCACTTGTTCAGTGTTGCAGTTGCTCTATTCTTCTTCTTCCCCATTCTGAAGATATATTCCGCCTTCTTCCAACTGCTGGCAAGTATTCTTGCGACGTACTACATTGCAAAGTATGACAGAAGTAGCAAAATGCCCTGGATCGTCTTTTTGTACGTGTTTTCAAATGTAACTTGTAGCAAGCAACACTGACTCTGATGTAGCGTTGTTATGGGTCACTTGACTATCAAGTATGTTTTCTTATTTTCTGTTATTTTATATCGAGTTCTCATCGTGTCTGTAGCCACGTCAATCGGTTCATCAATGGCTTCAGCTACGAGACTATGGAAGTCACTGGTCCTCAAATGGTGTTGACTATGAAACTCACTACATTTGCTGGAATGTCTTTGACGGTCGTCGCCCCGTCGCTGACCTCGACAAGTGGCAGTCCGCAAAGCGTGTCACTCAATTCCCAACATTACTCCAATTCCTCGGATACTCTTTCTATTTCCCTGGAATTCTTGTTGGTCCCTACCTCGACTATGCTGAATACTTGGACGTCATCAACGAAACCATGTTCAAAGATCCCAACGTCAAATCAAAACACAACTCTGGTCGTATTCTGCCTCCAGGTCGTAAACGCGCTGCATACACTCGCATGTTCTTGGGTCTTGTCTATCTCGGTGCTTTCGTTGTAATTGGTGGTACTCACAACTACGCTGCTGCTACCACCCCCGAGTTTGCTCAAATGCCCTACTGGCGTAGATTCCTTCTGTTCCAAACCTTTGGACCTTTCGAACGTGCCAAGTACTATGCTATTTGGACATTGACCGAAGGAGCTAGTATTCTCACTGGTCTCGGTTTCACTGGCTTCAACACATCTGGTCAACCAACTTGGACTGGTGCTGCCAATGTTAAAGTTCTTCAAATCGAATTCCCACCCAATTTCAAGATTTTGTTGGATTCATGGAATATGAAGACTAACGTTTGGTTACGTGAATGTGTATACAAACGTGTTGCACCCAAGGGCAAGAAGCCTGGAAACGGTACAACTGCCATTACTTTCTTCACTAGTGCTTTCTGGGTACGTATCTTCCCATCATCACAATCACTCTTTTTATTGACTATATGCGCGCATATAATAGCATGGTATTGCCGCAGGTTATTATATGACTTTCTTCCAAGGAGCATTAATCACATCCGCTGCCCGCTCGCCCGTAACAACATTCGTCCTCTACTTATCCCAACATCACCTAACGCACCTACACCTCTAATCAAACAAATCTGGGATATCCTAGGTATAATAGCAAGCATGACAATCCTCAATTATTCCGCATCACCTTTCATTGTTTCAACATGGAAAGATTCTATTACGATTTGGAAAGTATTAGGATGGTATGGACATATTGTTGTTATTGGTAGTTTGGTGTTCTTTTATGCTGGTGGAACTCATTGGTTGAGAGGGATTCAAAAGAAGAAGGGGTTGTTACAGTCTTCGAAATCGAATGGGAATGTTAATGGTGTTGATGTTGTTAAGAGATCGGGTATTGAAACTCCTCCGATTATGACTCTTCCTCCTCGTATGGAAGATATTATTCCTCCTCCTCAGTGATTTGACTTTTGGTGAAGTTGTGTAGTGATGGGTGAGATCTATTGTAGGTGGTTGGTGGGTAGATTGAAAAGTATAGTTTTGGTTTTTTTTTTTCTCTTTCCTTGATATCTTTCGAATGATTGATTGGATTGGTTAGGTAGTTAGATATTTTCTAGAATTTAATGGTTTTCTTTTTCTATATTGAACTATACTCATGAGTAAAGCTTGAGATGATGAGATAATATTGGATTAAGAGAAATCCCTGTTACATTGAACTACCTACATGCTCGTTGCAATCTGCTTAACCACTTTATATACAAAAAATTCCCTCGCTTATTATAATTATTGATTATATCCATGCATCTATAATAGCATGGTATATTGCATTTGATTCTGGCGGACGACCCCACATAATAAAGTATTAGTGACTCTCTGATTATGGATTGGATAGTTAGTTAAATATCTTCTGAAATCATCTTTTTTTGTGGTTGAAAAAGTGAGAAAGAGGGTTTTTGGATTAAGAGAGAATCGATTTGTTACATTGTACAAATGCAAAAAGAAAGTAAAAACGAAAAAATTGTTGAAGAAACCTCCAAAAAAAAAAAAACAAGCTACTAGCAAATCCACAAGAAGCCCCTTCCTTCTATTTAGTAGGATTCCAAGGCCCAGCATCACTCATAGAACAACTCCCAACACAATCACAAGTTCCTCCAAACTCCTTTGGTAAATTCTCTATCGGAATCTGTTTCATCAAACTATCCTTATACCCACTCCCTAAAATATCAATCTTCTTAACCGTAACCTCATCCAACCAAGGTTTAATAACACTCCAAACAGCAGAAAAAGCCCAAGGTGCATTAATAATGAAAAATTTACCCATAGTTTCAGGATAACGATCTTGACCAATCGAAGATGCTGCCATAACGTAATCTTTTACTCTGTAAAATGATGATAAACCAACGTTGTTAAGGTCTAAGATTGTGCAAGAAGTTTCGACTGGATGACCAATTGCAGTAGAACATGAAGGGATTCTGTCGTTTAGGAATTTTTCGTATTCGAGAACTAGACGTTGTAAGAGACGTTCTTGAGTTGTTATCCCGTAAAGTGCTTTTACGTCCAGTTTGCCTAGTTGTTCGATGTATACTGGACGGCCTTTTTTT
Source organism: Coprinus comatus (assembly GCA_034638255.1). Classification (NCBI taxonomy): domain Eukaryota; kingdom Fungi; phylum Basidiomycota; class Agaricomycetes; order Agaricales; family Agaricaceae; genus Coprinus; species Coprinus comatus. Next base: position 81,636 of record JAWPGT010000070.1, read on the forward strand.
TAAAAAAAAAAAAAAAAAAAAAGGAATTAGGGAGTGTTGGGGAATGTGAATTGTAGAAATGTACTTTATCGGTTTTATGATAATATTGAGGATAATACTTGTTTACTTCAGCCTTCTCTTTGAAGTCAAAGCTCCTATAAATGATGAATAGGGGGATCAAATTAGTAAAGCTCTACTCCAAAATCACGATATGATCCTTTTATCGACCCCTCATTTTTTTAATAGAGGATCTCTATTGTTTATACAGGGGTCGAAAGATTTGATGGATCTTCATATCATATATTACACGAAGAGCACGAAGAGGAAGGAGTGTAGGATAGGGTTGTAGGAACTAACAACTTACTTGACAATCTCATCAACACCAAATGATTTCCTCCAATCTTCAGCAGCGATTAACATTTCCTTGGCCTTGGCAACATCAAACTTTCTAGCTCTTAAGAACCTGAAAATCACGGGGATGAGACAGAGAATTACAATCAGAATCATAGAAATCGCGCGGCAATAACGATGATCAATCGAAGTTGAACTTCTCTCCACACCCTCTCGATCTCGTGATTTTCGAGATTGGGGAATGGTGAAAGGGGTGGGGAGAGGTGGATAGGGAGAGAAATAGTAATAGGTATATGATACGCGTAATGTGCCACAAAAAATCGGACAACACAAAAACCAAAAAGAAAAAAAGAACCCATGGAGAATAGTAATACACACCTCAAAAGCATAGCATCGTCCATTCTCTCCTTAACAAACCTCCCTTCATCAATTAATTCCTTTTTGAACTTTTCCAAAGCATGTTGCTGTGGTACAGTCAAATTTCCAAGTCTTCCAGGAAGTGGTTGATAATTGGGATCAGTGATTCCAGCTGGAAGTGCACTAGCACTAGCTGCTTGTGGAATTGTTACAACTGCTTCGGCCATCGTTAATGTTTATTATCGTTTTATCGTGTGTGTGGCGTGGCGTTGAACTCTACGAGTGTATATGTAAGGAGTTGGAGAGGGTAAATACGTGGGGGTATTGAAAAAGCAAGAGAGTGCAACGTTTGAACCAAAGAGCTGTTGTTTGTAATTGTGATTGTTAGTTAATAATATGATGATCTCTCTCTTTGCACCGTGGCAAAAGGCATGGGGACGCATGGCAGCTGAAATGATGGCCCGATGATGGGGCGATGGGGTGATTTAAATTTATTGATAACGGGTTATTGTTGTCAGTGGATCATACGTATTTGGAAGTGTTTTTTTTGTTAAGGGTATACTGCCTGTAAATTTGGTTTATTTTAATTTTATTCCTTCTGGCTTCGAGCTTTACTATGTAGGTTGACTCATCGTTAAGGTGCTATTAGTATGCGGTGGGGTAAATATCGATATCCGCTATTGTGGTTCTGGAGAATGATAAGCCAGAAGTTGGTGGAATATGAGTAGGGGAAGTACGATTGTCCCACCACTTTATTGTTCCATTGTCCGACCTTCCACATAGGCTGGTATAGCCCGCCTGTATAGCAGTACATATTGTGTAAAAGTATTTATTCCAGTATTTCTACTATAATATATAGGAAAGAGAGAGCGTAACCACTTGATTGATTCAATATCAATGTGAATATGTCAAACACATGCTGGCGTGCTCGTGATTGTTAGTTACTGAGTAAGTTTTGAAGGAAGGTCACGCCTGACAAAAATACGGGAAAAGCTACTGTGTAGTAGTTGAAATGGTCAGGAGTCTTTCCATATAGAAACGAGAATGCCTCTCGACCAGTGAGCTAAAATAAGAACACCAAACTTGCTACAATATGCCCAGACTTTGTTTTCAAATCCACCCCGCGTAAGTTGGTATACTATAACCAGGAGACGGAGAAGTGTTTCTCGATTCCATTAAACAAGATTGCCACACAGTAATGATAAATCGTCGGAATCATTCTTGTCAATTCTCCAATCACTTTGTGTCCTCCATTACCGGGCTTTGAAAAGCGTCTGTAGTATACTTTTGTGGAGAGTTAAGTTTGTAGACTCGATCTGAATATGTCAATTGGTTTTTGCCCACTGATCCGGTTACTTTAATTACGGCTTGATTATGGCAAACATGGGTGCATGATGGCCGATTTGGAGCTTTGGGGCGCTAACCTATAGGTTGCAAGTTACCCCCATCATCGATGCATCATCTGTTGTCCAATCCTCTTAATAGAACAGCATTGTGAGAACTCCTTTTTGTTTCACTTATGATTCTAGTCGCATCCTATCTTTTACCTCAATCATCGAGGAATGATTTCTTCACACCCGGTCGCGAAGAGTATCAACGAAGGCCAACTTGTTGATGAACGTTGTAGATATTACCCAACAATGGTATAGACTCAACCATAGCCCAAACATTCAGCACTCAGCACTCAGCACTAAGCCACTCATCAGAAAGCTTAGCAGCGAATTCATACATTCCGAATTCGGCGGGATGAAAGCCACGGCTTATCATACCATAACAGCAGTGACAGCAGCATGGCCACTGCTATAAGAAAGGTTTCCTTCACTCGCCCAACCTGCTCTTGTCATTTCTCAATGGACGGGTCGGCACAATTACTACAGGCGGTTCAAGAGCTTAAAAGTGGCATTGTACACGCCCGTCTGGTTAATGTGAGTTCAATCTCTCTAGAATATATGCGTGTTTTAACTGACTTACCCTTCATTAATATTAGTCCGTCAATGGTAAGATAATACCATTGTGAGGTATCATGGTTATTTGCTTATATTTCTTTTCCGCTTTCTGCCTTTCTCCCCCCCTTCCCCCTCCCCCCTCTCTCTGTAATTGTTTATAGTTGCTGGTGCTGTTATACTGGTGAGAAATGTTTATATTTCCGATATAATCCCTGAAACTCAAAACAACACTAGGTCTTCGATTGGCTTTTGACGTTGGATAAGGAGATCTCTTTCATTTGGCGGGCCAAATGGAACCATATAAAAGTTTTGTACCTTGCTGTAAGGTATTTGGCCTTCGTGGACACATTCCTTGTTATTTATAGTGAGCACTGTTTCTCTTACAGCAAAAAAACAAACAAATGTTCAAGTAATGGTGTGATACTGATAATAGATCAATTCGGCTTCGACTTGACTCTTTTTACATGCCAGATAACTTTCCAAATTACAGGATGTAAGTGAGTATATACTTTGAGTATTATCTCTTATTTATAGTTACTTTGAATCCATAGGGATGTTTATTTCCGGTACAACTCTGGCAGAAGGTTACCACATTCTCGTCAATTCACAAAAAAGAATTAAACCCTTTATTTCTAGTAATTCTGACTCTCAGGATTTGGGCACTCTGGAAACATCGAGAATGGGTCCCATATGTTTTGGTCGCAGTCTTTATACCAAAGGCTGGTGCCGCATTTCTGCTACTGGCTGATCAGTTGCGAGACATTCAGTGTATGTACTATTTTTACTGCTCAGCGATCATACAACGGAGTCGTAGGGGGCTAATTTTACATATTCATAGATCAACCGTCTCCTGAACCACGACTTCTTGGATGTGTTTCGTCTGGTGCTTATGTACAATTGGCTATATGCTATGGTATCTTGATGGCATATCATGCTGGTGAGTTCACACAATTGATTTTCCAGAACTGTTTTCTATAACACAATGTAGTGATTCTCACATTCATGGTTGCGCGTTCACTTAAAGTCTGTGAGTGATATGCCATTCAATATTACATAACTTTCAAACCCAATTGAATCAGTTCGGTATGATGGTAGAACACAACTTCTTGAACTCATTTATACAGAGGGTGAGTCGTACTATCTATCAATACCTTGGTGTCCTCATTGAACTTTCACTGTGCTTGACGCATGGATAGGCATTATCTACTATATTCTTCTATTCCGTAAGTATTAGGTATCCTTCGTTGAAGTTCTGATTCTCAAAATGACGGTTTTCATCGGTAGTTCTCTCACTCTTCAATATAATCCTCATATTCCAACTTCCTGTGAGTACCTACCTACCATAAAATTGAATAACCCTTTATAAATCAACTACCATTTGCTACTGCTCTACAGCCTGATATGAAGAGAATATTAATTGCGTATGTATTTATATGCATTCATGGAATCTGTAGTTGCTCATTATGATATTGAACGTGTTCAGGATGGAACATATACTACATTCTGTGTTGACTTGTAGGGTTGTGTTTAGGATTAGGGAGTACATGTCTGATACTGCTGACTCCGAGACGGTGCTTCTGCAATGATATGGACGCTCACAGCGATTCGGACAATCATGTAATCTATTTCTGGGTTGGACTCATCTCACGTTTTTAATAGAATGTGCTAGAAAATTTGTAGAAGGATATAAAAGTGAGTAGGAGAAGTGGTAGGCATAATGGGTTGGTATCCGAATCTCCTAGCTAGACAGATTCAGACCTATCTCCTCCACCCTTATTGTTCTCACTGCCCGATTCTACAGCGACTGTAGTTACAGTATCTGTTTCTTGGCGGCCTCGTGCAAATTGGATTACACTTATAATTGAGGCACCGACCCTTCCGGAAGATTCGACGGGGTTTTCGTAGTAATTGTGGCGTTGGTTAAGTAAAATCATGAAGCAGTTGCTGTACCTAGTCAGTATTGTGACGTTGGTTAGGACATCAAAGTTGATCAAACCAGTAAGAGTTTTTTTCCTACAATTTTCCTAGAACGAATCCACTATAAATCTGTCAGTGACCCGTGACTCCCATTCCAAACATACTAATTTGTACGCACCCTGGCATATCAACTTTGGATTTCTGTTTGTAAAGAGTCAAAGGAACCATATTGTCAGTTGTGGAAGTATTGATTGACAAGTGTTGTAATAACATACTGGTGGAGCGATTGAAGGTATAAAGTAGACAATTACTATCTGACATGCAACGGCAGCTTTAAGATGGCAGAAGTAATGTTTTAACAATCAATGTTTAATATTTAATAGTTCAAATGTAGGTTTAACACTAACCGGTGATGGCGTTGCTTTCAAGAGTCAATATTATTATTCTCAAGATTTTTTCGCCAAGTGATTTGCTGAGTCGGACTTTGCTCATCCTGTATAACTGTTACAGTGATTATGAAAGAAGGGGAGGGGTGGAAAGCATAGGTTATTAGTATCAGTCGCACCGTAATAGTGTATCTTACTCACTAAATAACCTGTCGCGAGTGCAATCATGATATCTGTAGCAGCGCTTGGGAACAACCATGTCTTGGGAGGTGGAGGTCAGAGCTCAAGGTGTAAATGTAATTAGTATGAAGATACATAACATGATACTTACCATGACACCGATGTAGAAGGATGGGTTGAAAGCGACATCATCCGGGAATCTTAAATCCTTTTAAAAAATATTAATAAATGTCAAATCGGTATTGAAATGAGGAGTTCCAGTGGGACTCGATCATGAACAAGTTGAACATACCATTACAACGATAAATATACCACTTCCGAATGCTACTAGAGCAGTCTATTAAGGGAGGAAAGGGGGTTAATGAGAATTACCTAAAGAGTTCTAGGATAGTCGTACCAGCATTATGATTATAGGAACCACTCTCCATCCTCCAAGTCTGCTAATTCTCCAACAATAGACAGTTTGAACAATGAGTGCAATGATAGCATCGATCAAAGCCATGTTGATTGCCGAATAGTGGAATTCGTTGAACTTGTCGGCGTCTCCGAAATTGTATACATACCAGTAGAAGGAATCGTCCATCATGAAGAATGTTTGGAAGGTATCTAAGATGAAGATTATGTGTACTAAAAAGAGCATTAATTAAGTAGCATTGCCATTTACTACTGATAAAGTCGAATATGTACCTATGAACTTCATTGTCCGAACTTCACTCTTGGTCTTTGTCATCCATAGATCTACGTTTGACGGTGTCAGTGAGAAGTTTAGCAAACAGTAAGGAGATGACGGACAATACTGGACACAAAGAATCCCGTAAAGCCACCAGTTTAAAACATTACCGATGAACTGTGATGGTATTGCATTCAGTTTCCACTGTACAGTCTGTACCTTGAGCACTGAGCTTACCATCGGCCCTGAGCTACATACTACGTAAGTATGACGAGTGGATAATAACATAATGGGAGAGGTTAAAGTACCAAGACTCACTGAACGGCAATATTGTCAGGAACTTCATGAATACGAGGCATATTGTTGAATTCTGAAAGTTTCTAGGTCTGTAGTTATTATCAACCTGGAGCCCTTTTATATGATTCTCCTAGGGGGGCTTTGAGAAAAACCGCATATATCTTGAAGGTCAGGAACCAATAAACACATGTAGTGCCGACCACTGGAGAAACAGACTGATTATTTTAGACACTCTCCAATCTGATTCAGTGATACTTGAAAGCTTGACCTGAGACCTGAAGGACTAATAAGAAGGGCTCAGGCTCTAAGTATCAGCCGCTAGGGACGGTAAAGATATACTTAGTATATAATCACTTTCGTATGATATATCTTGTCTAAGCACCTGATGCTCACCTCAGTACCAGAAACAGCTTATGTGATCGAAAAGCCAGGCACTCGAACATTGGTACCACGTTAACCTAAACTAACTGTTGGATCCGTGCTGGGTGGTGGCAAATACTTCTAATTAAAGCTCGAGTTTTCTCTGATACTGTGTTTAAAAATAGAATTGACATTTGCATTCACACTGCATGTCTGGCAAGAGGACAGCTGATTGTCATAACTCCGAGAAGAGTCGGACCTGGTGTCTCTTCCTCAAAGTGTTAACCATGGAGTTTTCTCCACCTTATTATGTATTGCGAGTATCAAAACCAAAAAGCGGAGGCTTGACATCATTGGTACAGCAAAAGACTGAGAAATACATAATATGTAGACCTATATCTACGCCCTTTCATGACTCATGGATCAATCAATCATGATCATTGATTTGTATATGAGTTGTATTTTTAATGTATAAAAACATGGAAGCACTTCCATTTGGCATGCCTACTTGGACAATTATATAATTGAATTCTGTGTTGTACTCTGAATTTTCTACTAATAAGACTGAGCCAGAAATTGGCAGGGAAAAAAAAAGTGTTTACTACATATTTAAACTGAAAAAGTTGCTATCCTCAATATTCGAACCCAGAACCTAGCTTAGACGGAATTAGACTCATCTCCAGGTTCACCAGGCTTCTTCAAACACTTCTCCAAACCGCTTGTCTCCGCAGGGATTGTATCTGTATTTCCTCCACTGGGCGCAAACTGGATTGCACTTACAACACCACTGTTGACTCCATTAGGGCGACCATCTGCACTGACCCCTCCTCTCGAAGATTCAACAGTGTTCTTGTAATAATTGTGGCGTTGGTTGAGTAAAATCATGAAACAGTTGCTATACCTAAACATTAAATATTAAACATTTGTTAGCTTCATTTATCTGGTAGTAAGAGATTTTCTTACAACTTTCCAAGAACGTATCCACTGTACATTGTTTAGTTAGTGACTTCAAGTCCAAGCATAGAAGAGAAGGGTTGTTAAGTAGAACGTACCCTGGCATATCGAGTTTGGATGCCTATTGCAGAGAATCAAAGGATCCCTTGTCAGCTATGGTAGTATTGAGTGAAGAATTATGATAACATACTAGTGGAGCAATTGAAGGTACAAAATAGATAATCACGATTTTACATGCCACAGTAGCTTTATAGCGGGAGAAATGGTGTCAAATGTGAATAGACTAGAATTTAGTATGACTGATTGTTATTCACTAACCAGTGATGGCGTTAGTTTCAAGAGTTAATGTCAATAGTCTCAAAACTTTCTTGCTGAATGATTTGCTAAGTGGGTGTTTGTTCATTCTATATAACTAATTTATGAGTAAATTTAAGAAGCAAGACTTTTATGTCAGTATTACTATTACTAGTCCCACCATGTCAAATAGTTGTTTCACTGACCAAATAACCTGTCGCAAGCGCAATCATAATATCTGTAGCAGCGCTTGGGAATAGCCATGTCTTTGAGAGGAGTTGAAAATCAAGGCTTAGATATGATTATGATGAGTGTAATGGCTTACCATGACACCAATATAAAATGATGGGTCGAAGGCGACATCATTCTGGAATTTCAAATCCTGTAAAAGTATTAATTAAGTTCAGGAGTCCCGACTCCTAGTCCTATGAGCAAGAAGTTGAACATACCATTATGGCAATAAATATACCACTCCCAAATGCGATTAGAGCAGTCTAGTACGGAAAGAAAGAGAGGTTAATGAGGATCATCCAAAATTGGGACGGTAGTAATACCAGCATTATGATTATAGGAACTACTCTCCATCCTCCCAGTCTGTTAATTCTCCAACAATAGACACTTTGAACGATGACTGCAATAATAGCATCAACCAAAGCCATATTGATTGGTGAGAAGTGGAATTCATTGAGTTTGCTCAAGTCGCCGAAGTTGTACACAAAACCATAGAAGGAGTCTTCCATCATGAAAAATGTTTGGAAAGTATCTAAAATAAAGATTATGTGCACTAAACAGAGTTTTCATTAGGCAGTCACTTACTAACCAGTCGAACGTACGTATCTACGAACTTCATCACCTTGAGTTCATTCTTGGTCTTTGTCATCCACAGATCTACGTTTAATAGTAACGACGAGAGCTTTAGCAAAGGAAGAGCTACATACAATACTGGACACAAAGAATCCCATAAAGCCACCAGTTTAAAATGGAGCTGATGAACTATATTATTTTTAAGTTTTTAAGTTTTCACTGTACATTGAACTGAACCTAAAGACTTACCATCGGCCCTGTACTTCACAAATTATTTCTATTAGTATGGTGAAGACGTTATCTGGGAGAGAACAATACTCACTGTAGGGCAATGCTGTCAGGAACTTCGACAATACGAGGCATATTAATCAATTCTGAAGCTTGAAGCTTAAAAGTTCAAAGTACTGGTGTGTAGCTGGAACTTAGGAACTGAAGCCCTTTTTCATAATGTACTGACGTTTGTTCAGGATGGGTCTGAAACAATCTCATATTCTAGACATACTAGGCTTATCTGTCACTGAGTTATCATGTCGGTTGATCAGAGATAGAGACCAATTCTCTTTAACTTGTTCTGATTCAATGAACCTTAAAAAATCAACGTGAGGGACTAGGATTGACTCTATCAGCCGCCGAGGACGGCAATGACATAGTTAGGTGTCATATCATATTCATACATGTCTGAACACCTGACATGCACTACAACTACGATTAACATTGAATGTTGCAATCATAAATCTAAGTACTGGAACATTGGTATGATGCAGCTAACTGTTGGATCCGCGCTAGGTGGTAGTGTTTTCCGATGCTGCTCAAAAATAGAATTGACATTCAGTATATTCCCACTACATGTACGGCTTGTGTCCAGCAAAAGAAAAGATGATGATCTTTAAAACCCGAGAAGACTCGGGTCTCTTCTTGGAAGTGTCGATTGTTGAGCTATCCCAACATCTTCTGTATTGAGAGTATCAATCAGAAAGCCATGGATATGAGTATGGTGTAGTATGTAGCAACTTAAAGAGACTTCGAACGTACACATGGAATCCAATAATTTCAACTGATCGTCGACAATCACTGAATAAGGTTGATCGAGTGATCTGCAGTGCTTTTACTTATGTACAGTATGTAAAGCATTTTTATATTGTTGGTACCTGTCACCTGAGAATCGCATAAACAAACTAATATGTATGTATGTAGTACTATTGTGTACTGTAAATCAATGATAAATAAGACGGACGTTGGATATCGACATATAAAAACCCTGCGTTGTAAAAAAACCAGATATATTACCACAAGACGGACAACCTCTGTCAGATTCACCCTCATACAGACGATTCTTCGTGTTTTTTCTTGCTATCAGTATGTTTGAGACTGCCCATGGTAATTGTGTCTTGATTCGCAAAAGAGATTGCGCTGACATCTTGACCAGCTGTCACACTCGAGACCCCAAACCGTGTAGTGCTATTCAGTCCGCCAGAGGTGCTACTACCATAGATATGGACAGTCGTCTCTTGGTAATTCTGGCGTTGGTTGAGCAAAATCATGAAACAATTACTGTACCTGTTTTTATTATATCCGGTTAACGAGGCCACTTTAAGATACCACAGGCACAAACATAAATATACACTCACAGTTTTCCGAGCACGAATCCTCTGTTACATGTGAGTCTGGGTTAGCGATTGGTATATGGTATTGTGACATGGAAGCTTACCCAGGGAGATAAATTTTTGTAAACTATAAATGAGTGTGAGAAAAATAATGCAAAATGAGGAAACGAAATGGGATTGAAAACTTACAGGAGGTGCGATTGATTTCGTGAAGTACACAATAACAATTTCCAGAGCGACCGCCGCTAGTCCGTCATTTTCATTAATTCTTATCTACTAGTGATCCAGGTATAATAAGGGACTTACAAGTAATTGCATTGGTTTCCAGAGTAAGCGTAAGGATCTGCATAATTCTCCTTCCAGTGCTCTTGCTTGATCGCTTCTTAGCCATTCTCAACAACTGAACGTGAAAGGTTCTCATTAGAGAGCATATTCTTATGTCATTTTCTACAAATGCTCTTACTAGATAGCCCGTGCATAAAGCAATGAGGATATCAGTGATGGCACTGGCTAACAGCCATATCTGAGGAGAGGTATAAGTATGCAAAATCGGCATGAGGAGAGCTCTTAGCTTACAATGACTCCAACGCGGTAGTCATTACGGAATCCCACGTCTGATGGGAACTTTAGGTCCTGTTGAAAAAGGTGTCAGCATTACCGATTAAGCTTGCTAATCCGTCGAGGAGACTCACGGCTGCAGCAATGAACACACCGCTACCAAATGCAAGCATAGCACCCTAGAGCGACGGCATGGACAATCAGGCCTCAGGCTCGGTTGAGCATCATCAAGTGAAAGAACCTACCGATGTGAATATGCCAGGAATGATTTTCCATCCACTCAATCGGTTGATCCTCCAAATGTAAAACAATTGAACCACGAAAGCAAGTATTGCGTCCACCAAGGCCATGTTGATTGCCGAGAAGTGGAATTCATTGAACTTCGCGAAGTCCCCGAAGTTGTAGACATACCAGTAGAACGCGTCCTCCATCATCATGAAAGTTTGGAATGTGTCGAGGATGAAGATGGAATGAACTAAATATGAAAAATATTAATATTGAATGAACCGGGATTGAACTGAGGACACACACCAATGGCTTGAATAGCCTTCATCTCGTTTTTGGTCTTCGAAAGGTAGAGATCTGTTCGTGAATTGAGTTGGGTGGTTATGGGGGTGTAATAGTGTGTAGGTGCATACAATACTGGACGCAAAGTATTCCATAAAGCCACCAATTAAGGACAATGCCTATGAGCTAGATAAAGGTTAATATCAATCTAGGAAACTGGTATAGAGTTGGCCTATAGTACTCACAACTGGCCCAGTGCTGTATGATTCAATGACGTCTGGTCAGTAGTACTCCGGTGGGCCTATTTCGTCTACTCACTGAAGGGCAATATCGTCAGGGACAGTGTAGACCCGAGGCATGACTTTGTTAGGAGTTCCGAGTTGCCAAGCACAACCTCCTTTATATATATAATTGTCAGGTTATCATGATGTTGACTTATCGATGGTATTTTTGCCTGGGTAGATGAGCTATCAAGAGAAGAATGCTAATATGGGCGGCCAGTCGTAAGTTGTGGAGCACAAGTTTCAGCGCTTCTCCTTCAGGGTTGCAACGTTGATTGATTAAGATTTGATCACTAGTTGATCGAATCACTCGGCCGTTTTACCCGATGAACAGAAATATAAATACACCCCCTACTTACTCCTTTATGTCGTTCTTAGCTTCATGTACTTATTGCTTCAATATGTGGACCACACATCCACAGACTCGTGCGTCTTTTTCAGAGCACCATTCCTTTTATCTGGTCGGGTTCGGTTTCAGTTTTGTGACTTCTGATAACCTCTTGATCATGATCAACTTCAGTTGGTCAATTTTTGGATTTGATAGATTCTCCACACCGGAAAGGTCACTACTCCCTTCCACAATTAAAGCACAGTGATTATTTGGCGACCATCATCTTCTTGTCAGCCTCAGCAGCCAATATGTATTATTATCTAGGCGCTCAGAGAGATATAAATATGATGTTATATGTCGACAGTCAAATCGAAGCCTACTGTCCGCAACATTAAAAAGCATGGCCGTACTGTTAACAGATGAACTTGGTATTGACGTGATATCAATCTTTCATATCACTAACGGTATAGGTTGGAGCGCATACCCACACAGCGGAATGCTTGAAACGTAGTAAGCATCATCAAGAATCCTTTCTCCAGTGCAAGAAGCGTACTCGTGAGCAATCAACGTGCGATACTACTACCTATATCATGATGTAGATGTTTTTCTGATTCTCTGACGGTTCTTCTAGCAAGAATAGATCTTGTATCACACGTACGTTTCAGTCCAGGATGTCTAAGTGAACGTTCAGCTGAGTCTCACTGCACTTCAAATCTATGTCATCCTGGTTCGAGCATCTCAAGCTCTTAACACAACCTTTCAAATCTCTTATGTGATCATTGTCTTCTTCCAACCAGAACACTGTAGCGGAAAGAATCCGAGCAAACAGGTGTTAGCTGAGAGTTGACTACCTAACTATCCGTGACAACTTAGACTGGGACAGACTGGCATTGACAAATATCGCTTCTTGTAATCCAACAACTTCCAATGCATCGGAACTTGTGGCATCCTAAAGATAGATGTGAGATGTCTATTTGAGTAGTCACAGCGGTACGCTGGTATACTAATAATACATGATGGTAGACGGAAATTGAAGTTGCTGTCTTCCTTGTCATACTTAAACTAGAAGAGATTGTGTTCTGCAAAAGACGTCACCCCAATAATCTCACCCCAATAAAGGGCTTTGATACATTAGGGCACGTTAGTAGTAGCAAGTCCCGAAGATTATAAGGTTGATCCTACAGACTCAGACTCAACGTACCGGTAGGCTGTAGCATCAGATTGCCGGGTTGCCCCTAGTAACTTGAGGTGCAAGGGTCGTAAGAGTTCACATTATAATTTTTGTTGGGGTTTTGCTGAAGTTCTATCTTAATTTTGATCGAGTCCCCAGAATCCAAAAGTATCCATTTAACTTTCTTTAAATGTACCAATTCCGAAGGGGGCGACTTAAAGATAGCCTGATGATTCCGGCTTCACTGGTTTCACGGTATATACAGAATTATGTTGTAACAGTAACTACCATCTGCATCCTCCTAGCAGCTCTGTTGATTCTCCAACAGTAGAGAGTGGTTTGAACTACTAATACAAATAACATCTACCAAGAAGTTGGCATGTTGATTTCCGGTAGTGGAGCTGGTTAAACTTTCCAATGCAAACAAACCGATACCGGAATGAATCACGGTAACGAACTGAGATCAAGAGAGTACTGTCGTCGACAAGAAGACGCAACGTGCATGTTAGTTTGTTGCATGTGAACTTTTGTTATCACGAGATGAACTTTTATTTGATCATGCATTGATGCAACCCCCAAAAATACAATATCTATGTATAGTACATCAAGGATTAGAATAAATACATTGGTTACATCAACTATTTTTGAAAGCCATATGCATGATATTGATACTGATCGGAAGCTGGTATAGCTACTCTGGCTGGACAGAGCTAGGAACCAACTAGTGAACACGAATAATTGATATTCATAATGCAAGTTGGTCATCGTGAATATGCACCGTCACATAGGAAGGCGTACAATTCTACTGGAATAAGGCTTCTCATTTACCCTTGTTTGCCTCCATTATTAATTACAATAACTTGAAGCATAAAGTAAATGACTTTGGTTCTAGAAGGGGAAATCGTGTCCCAGACAGTAAAGTTTGAGAAGCCGTCTCTTGGAAGTGGGGCTACTACTTCAGGTCAGGGGACAGTCTACCCAGGTCCATCTAATATTATCTCAACTTCCCCAAGCTATGTTACTGTATAGAATGATCAGATATGGAGTCTAGAGTCTGGAGCAGTTAATAAATCTAAGGTTGATCAAAGAAGTTTCCCGCTCCCATTAGTAGATTAGTTGAAGGGATGCCCAGTGAAACGTCTTCGATAGACGGCAATGAGTTTGAGTTTGGGTTACACTGAGTGTTGAGTGTTTCGGTTTCGTAGGTTAATACTTGGTCAACGTTTCAAGCTATCCATTAGTAGACTAACTTTGACGTAACCAGTCTCTAGTGGTGTCTGCTTACACTTATACGTGAGTGATAACAAGATGGTATATAATTTACTAGACCCTACCAATCCAACAAAAACACAATGTACAATGCTGACAGACTCAATTGAAACGATTGCAATCCTCTACACCGAGTCAACATCGCTCCTCTTAGTACTCTGATCTCCACTTTTCACAACCAATGTCTCGCGAGCAACCTGAGCAAACGAGATGGCGCTGACATTCTGGTCTTGAGAAAGCCCAACCTGTGTTGTACTAAAGCCATCTGACGTGTTGTAGACATGGATGCTACTATTGTGATAGTGTTGTCGTTGGTTGAGTAGAATCATGAAACAGTTGCTATATCTATTTGATAATATTGAGTAAGCAACTACGAAGATGATATTTAGTCAGAGAGCTAACTTACAATTTTCCGAGCACATATCCACTATAATGGTAGTAATAGGTAAGTAAATGGGCTTCAGATTGAATAAAGGAAACTTACCCAGATAAATATATCTTTGTGCGCTTTAATTCGTATGAGTACGATGAAGGACCGTGATGCTGGAACGTATGCTTACCGGAGCAGCGATCGACTTTGTGAAGTAAAGGGCCACAATGGTAATTGCAACAGCAACTATACCAAGAACATATTATCAGTGCTAAAGTCACAAACGGAGTTGAATAGTTCGTACAAGTGACAGCATTGGTTTCGACGGTGAGCGTAAGAATGCGCAAAATCTTTTTACCAGTAGCTTTGCTTGGTCGTTCCTTTGTCATTCTCAATAACTGAGACATCGTCAGTCAGTCTTTTCGGAATTTTGTAAAAAAAAATGATTCAAGCTCACCAGGTAGCCAGTGGCCAGAGCGATGACGAGATCCGTAACAGCACTTGACAATAACCAGACCTTCCAATATTTATTGGTAAAGGAATGAGGTATAAGTGTAATACACTTACAATAACACCATCACGGAAATCTTGCCGGAATCCAACTGATGTTGTGAATTTTATATCCTGTTGGGTGACGTTCAGTACACAACACGGTAAACCCGAAAGACACTATGCAACACTTACCGCTGCGGCAATAAATATCCCACTACCGCACGCAAGCAATGAGCCCTTTAATACCAACATTAGAAGAAGTAGGGTAATAGTTAAGGGAGATCTCTATCGTACCAAGAGGCAAATACCAGGAATGAGTTTCCATCCGCTTAAGCGATTAATTCTCCAGATGTAGAATAGTTGAACAATGAACGCGATGATAGCATCCATCAGTGCCATACTAATCGCGGAGTAGTGGAACTCGCTCAATTTGCCGAAATTGCCGTAGTTGTGTACAAACCAATAGAAGGCATCGTCCATCATCAAAAATGTTTGAAATGCATCCAAAATAAAGACAACATGAACTGCGAAAGACAAAGAGAGATGAACATGAATACATTAGCTCAATGCTAATAGATAGCTTACCAACTGCCTTAATAGCTTTCCTCTCATTCTTGGTCTTCGAGAGATAAAGATCTAAAGAAGCAATCAGTCACCCATCAATGTATCACTTGTCATAACGGCTTCAAGGCTGCAACATACAGTATTGGACACAGAGTATTCCAAACAACCACCAATTGAGGACAATGCCAATGAGCTAACAGAAATTAAATGTACTCATTAGCTGAACTCTATAATAAAGATGACGGAGAGGACGAACAAGAGGTCCTGCACTATTTCATGGTTAATGACGTTTTAACTTTGACATGACATTTGTCCGGTAACATACTGAAAAGCAATATTATCGGGCACGGTGACAGTAGTGGGCATGTCGAAGTTGTGTAGAAGTCCTGTCAGATTCCACAAAAAACCTATGCTTATAAGGGCTACCCACGTTGTGGAAGAGAAGGGAAACTAACCTGATGCGAACACCTCGGCACAGGTTTACCATCAGCCATTATCATAGTATTAGCTCGCGTTCCAAGCTTACACTCGTTGTTGAGGAACTGAGATGATTAAACGCTTCCATGTTTGAAGCTTCTCCTGATGGTCAAAAATATAGTGTGAGATGATGGTGTTAAGGTAAGGATAACTTAAGATACCTGATCATTAGCGTCTCGAATGCAAGGTTAAGCACGATAGTCGAAACATATACTGACAGGTAGGGAAGGAGATCTCGAAACTACACCAGAGGTAAGCAAGATAATGAGAAAGCTAGAAATGGGAGAACACAGTAAGTGAGTAAGTGAAGAAATTAGTTTGTTGATGATCGTACATCATTGTCCTGGGGGAAAAGGTGTTTCAAGGGTATCAGCCTGGTATCTGCTACTCAGGATTAGATTCACCGTGTGTTGTAAGCTGTTGGGGACGAAGAGATGCGCCGAACAATAAATAGGAAATAGACATCCATCAGTCTAGGAGCATCCGGTGATCATCTCGAATCCTAAAATATGCACCCGGTCATTATGCTGGTAGTATCATGTGGACCGCGAACATTGACTGCGATAAAAACGAACTCACGATCAAGTCGTAGGTTTCATATTTTTGTAGTGATGATGTTACTTGTTGCGCATTTAAAGATATTTCTCGACCAGATGTGTGGACATACCATAGCAATCCCATCAGTGAGATATTTGTGCCGAATTACTGGAGTCATTCAAGGATGCAGTTCAGTAGTTTTGTTCGTGTTTGTGCGCAAAGATTAAGGGTGTTCAGGAAATATAGATTATATGATGCGGTTTGTCAATTTTCGCGGTAGGAGGCGGGAAGGTCCAACGGGAGTACCGAGTATGGTTATCATACATTCACAGCATTGACGAGATGCAAATGATCGAGTCACTAGTTGGTTGCAACCCAGAGTCGGGTCAAAGTGGTTGACAGTTTCCGTGGGTACGTGGCAGATATGAGTTGCCCATGGCTAATTTAGAGTGATTGAAGAATGAGTGTTGAGGTATAAACTGGTATGGGTACGAAGTACCACAAGGTGGAGGTCTGATGCTGTCTGTCATGTAGAGAGAGGATCGTGGACCACGGGCAGTTTTCAGGGGTTGGTGGTCTATCTGACTATCGTCAATATGTTTTTATCTTGCATTTATTTGGCGGTGGGTTGAAAGTGAAGGAGATTAAGATCAAGCCAGACAAGTACAATAAGTGGTTGCCAGTTTGAAGTTGCGAAGTGACAACACACCATGATTCCACCGCTCACCCGGGCCGGTCCGTGCGTTTTTTTCATTTATTTATTATTATTATTATTATAAAAATCTCATTACGATCACCCCCTTTCACGACTCGTCGCGCGTGTCATCTCTGATGGAAGCTCGGAAGGCAATTCCACTTGTACCCTGGTCCGTCTCTGTATCATCGGGTCGCAGTGTTGTAATTTGTCCTTTTGAGTTGAAAATTTGTACGTGACCTTCATGGTAATTTTGTCGTTGATTGAGCATAATCATAAAGGAGTTGCTGTATCTGTTTGATTGAAGGTTAAGTTGAATGAATGAGACAGGAGACAAATGAGCTCACAATTTCCCTAGCACATATCCTCTACACGCAATATCAAACGGACGATCAGTAATATGATAGTGAATTATAATACCGTTGGTTGTGGTGTGCTTACCCAGATAAATGAACCTTCGTATTCTTGTAGTACATTTTCCGCAATAAGTAAAACTGACGCTGTTCATGGACTAGTGGCACGAGCCTAACTTACAGGTGGTGCAACGGATTTGATGAAATAGATAATTGTAATCATGAGAGCTACTGCGGCTTTACAAAGAGCGGAAGGCTGTCTTCGTAACTTGAAACCAGAGTCTAAGATGAAAGTAGCTCACCAGTAATTGCGTTGGTCTCAAGTGTGAGTGTTAGGAGTCGCATGATCCTCCTACCCGTACTCGTATTGCTTCCGGTCTTCGCCATTCTCAACAGCTGCAAGTCAATTAGCATTCTTCTTAGAATTAATGAATATCAAGATACTTGACTCACCAGATAACCTGTAGTAAAAGCAATCAGGATGTCGGTGATAGCACTTGCCAGTAGCCAAATCTTGGTTTGAACATGAATTTAGGTTGTACGATGCTAAAGCTGCATTAAAAACTTACAAGGACTCCAACACGATAATCATTTCTGAAGCCGACGCTGGTAGAAAACTCTAGATCCTAATCCAAGAATCGCTCGACTTATTTTTTAAAAAGTGGGAGGGTTTGCTTACCGCAGCAGCAATGAACACACCGCTACCAAGGGCAAGCAGAGATCCCTGAAGAATTCGTATCAGTCAGCGCTGTTGTAACATATTAGAATGTATGGGTTTCACTATACCAAGATTAACAATACAGGGATTGTTTTCCACTTGCTAAGTCGATTTATTCTCCAGGTATAAAACACTTGAACAATGAAAGCGATTATCGCATCCAATAGAGCCATGTTGATTGCAGATAAATGAAACTCTCCCAACTTGGGGAAGCTTCCGTAGTTGTATACAAACCAATAAAATGCATCATCCATCATCATAAGTGTTTGGATTGTGTCGAGAATGAATAGGATATGGACTACATTTGTATTAGTGGATTTGAATGAGCGGTGAATATTTCAAGCTTAGCGTTCAATACTCACCAATAATTTTGACAGTTTTCCTGTCATTTTTCGCTCGAGAGAGATATAGATCTACAAATTAAAACAAATCGGTTGTAGCCTGTCACTCTGCGAACATCAAGATAGCGTACAGTATTGGACACACAGTATCCCAAAGAGCCACCAATTCAGAACAATGCCTATGAACTGCAACATCCATTTGTGTTTAGGAAGGATAAAAGTTGACCTCATAGACTTACGAGGGGCCCAGCACTGGATCAATAAGTTGTAAGTAAGCGTTATGATTTTGAGCTCAAAATGTTCGACTGCTCACTGAAAGGCGATGTTATCGGGTACAGTATACGTTGTGGGCATGGTAGCCGAGGATTGCGAATGTTCTCATGGGCGAACACCCTGTGCTTGCTTTATACAATGCGGATTCCCAAATTCCGATTAACTCAATAAAAGTGGCGCCCGATGGAGAAAATACTCTGAGTATAATTAGTCTGCTTCTGTCCGATTTTTCACCGGCTTATCACAGACTCACTATTTATGTCAGTGGTGCTGAGCACTGAGCATGACCTTCTGAACACCAACTTTGAGTATTTTTATGATGTTCAATATCCAAGAAGTTAATCATGTTACTGTTCTACTAGCAGCATTTTAAGAACATACTTAAATGGTTTTACCACCCACTATAGTCCGTACCCGATGCTTCTTAAAAAATAGGTAATAAAAAATAAAAAAAATTTGTAGCTGGTACTCCAATGATCACCTGGTAGTAGCAAGGTCCATGATGAAGTTCAAGGAATCGAAATTTCGTCGTCAAGATTTCAATTTCCCTCACCGGCTTTACTACCTTCAAATACTTACAGAGCACTTTAACACTGGGCGCTATTATGATCCACTGGTGTGACTGAGTAATGTTCATCATCGCCCGGAAGTAAAATTCTTCCTTTGGCAGTGTGTTACTAGGAGGGTCACTCAGAGGTCACGGAATGATGGTGATGCTTTCCATGACTAACCGTGACACTCAAGGTTCACTATCCGTATACATACTACCGTTTGAAACATATTGAAGGATCATCCATAGAGATGGATTTAGACTACTAGTAATAGTACAGCAACGGAACATTGTTTCATATGTGATTCCAGTGTTGACAATCTTAGCAACATTCCTTGTCCGAGTCAGGTACGGAGATCTACAAAGATCAAACCCAACTTCCCAAGTATTAGTCAGTCCGAAGGTAATTGATCTTTTTCATAATATCCGTCAATCCGGTACTTGAATATCAATATCATGATATGTTCGGATGCCTATGACCTGTAAAACCTTCCACTACATTTTTGAATCAATACGAAATACATGATTAAGTGTTTTACTATGTACACACGCTTGGTTTTAGAAATTTATTCTATAAATACAACGAGATCGACAGAAACAATAGCCAGAAGGAGGAGCTTACAGAATCAGCGCTATAGTCCTGTCTGCAACGGACATAACCCACCGGTTGCCCATCATTACACTTTGAATTGAGGACACCGCAAAGACACCGCCACTACCACTGATCCACCGTAAACCCGAGATGAACTAAGATGATCATGTCGCAGTAAATCTGCTGTAAATGCCGCTCATAATTGACAGACAGTACATATTGTGGAATCATGATACACATACTTTTCCATGGCTACCAGTGCAAAAAAAATGTAAAAGGAGAAAACTGCGGTCACTACAAATAAATAAATCATACATCATACATTACTAACACCAAGTACTTGAAATTGTACAAAGATCAAACCCAACTGATCAATTCGAGTGTTTTTCTCTACCTCCACTAGTATTGCTATCCAGATTCCAATGCTTAAGCTCCATATCAAGAAAACATTTACCACAGTACGTAGTCTCCACCTAGGTAGTCGGAACCGGGGCAAATTGTAAAGATGTGATAATTTCATTACGCTCTTCTCGCAACATTGTTTGTTCTCGAATGTGCAGTACGACTCTACAAGCCAACACGGAATGAATGAACCCTTGTATGCTGTAATAGTGGAATTAGTATACTAGCCGTCTTATGGCATGGTGGAATACTATTAGTAATATAGATAGTGCTCACGAGGATAATAGTCTGTTGTAAAGGTTCTATATTGTAAGGAACCTCAGCTCAGGGACTAATGGACTTGAATGTACTGCAATTACTGACCGGTAATAGAAGGATAACAAGGATATTAAGTAGCGAAAGAGCTGTCTCAGGTAGTTAGCAACGAGGATCTTATCTGATGCACCTTGGTATCTACTATCAATTTTATGGACTGACCAAATATATAGATGTAGTACATTATACCTAGGTAAATGTGAAGTCGTACCTTAAGCTTGGGAGAGTTAGAAATATGATTGAACGTACCATCAACATACATGCTTCTAATGAGTCGAGTTGAATGACCACGTTCTTTAACTAGTATTAAATGAATGTATTAACAAGGATGTTTTGGCTCGAGTGATAGTAGGTAGTACCAGTACTTACAGATTGATATAGCTTGTTTGACCATTAGGAATAAAATAACTATCGGAAACATAGCGGAATGATAGGGGTCAGTTGTAAGACTTGTATTAATGAACCTAACAGGAAATAGTACTATACCTCCATCATATATGCTAAGCAAGATAAAACAAACCATAAGTTGGATACTTCCACCCTCTACACCGCATCCTTTAATCTGAGGTACGGGCGAAATAACAGCTACATAGATTTCATCAATGTTCATGTTAATCTTGAAGCCTCAAATATTAGTACAACTCACATTGAGCAATCTTCGCATGAAATGCCATCATTACAAAGGCTGGAATCCAGATGACGAGAGCAAAGGTACAGAGCGCACATGCAATACTCCTACTTCGGCCCCATAAAGCCCATGTTCTGATGGTCAAAATCACTACAAAAAACAAAAGATAATCATTAAGTGAGTTCAAAGATACTCAGAGTAGAATGCAGCTAACCTTCGGCAAGCCCAATTCCAACTGTAAACATCCCTGTAATAGTACACTAGTTGAGTCCTACTACCATGATGGAATAAAAGCATGTGTTTCCTTACAGATGATAACTTGATAGCCCCATTCGCAAGTACCAGAATCTGATAAATTGTAACCAATACTGACTGGTGAGATAGGTGGTCAGCAGTTGATACCAATATGTCATGGGCGGAATTGGCATTAAGGAGAGTAAAGGAACAGAAACTCTCCTAACTCACAATAAAATATAAATCCAATCTCTATTGGTGGTAGATATCTCACAGCAAAGTACAAAACCTTCATAAAGCTCCACTTTGAACGCCAGACAAGAGATACTTCCATATCTAGAGTCAAGAACCAATCAAATATCTATCACAATCCACAGAAACATATTGAGTATTGAACTTTTCCAATCGGACAACTGGAAGAGAGTATTACCAATATGGCTGTGGCTGCAACTACATTTAACAAAGTGATAGGATTAGGTTTATGTGAGCAAGAAGTACATCCAAAAAGATGATCACTTACCATGACTATACTGTTATTCAATTCGTCGTGATTTTTCTTCTATTCAGTACCCTTAATGGACTTGGATACCATCGGGGAATACTCACATTTACAGCTTGTCCCAACTCCCAGGGTTTCATTATATCAGAAAGCGAATGTTCCATTGGTAAGTATTAGGGGAAATTGGGAATTTATGAAAACGAGTGTGTCCTACACCTGCATTATACTAGTAACAAGATAGCTGGCATGTCTTTATTTTATATGGTATACACAACCCCATCTCTGTTACCAACAGGATGTGATGAGGTACGGCATGAGTCTTAAGATAGTCTAGATCTTGTTATTTCTGGAGTTGGATATCAGAGATTCAGAATTAATCTGACATAGAGCACTGTTTGATGAAAATTATCTGTATATCAGCACCATTACTGATATCATGATCTGATTGCCAGATGGCAGCGCTAGTAAGCCTTACCTGTTAGGGTTCTAATCGGGAGGAGTCAACTGCTCAATCTTGCTCGTACAGTACAAGAGTCGCTACAACTACTGCATATATTGATACAATGTAATCTAGTAGCCGCTAGTGAGTTGTAGCTCATTAAAATTTCATTACATACCCAACATTACTCTACTTTACCAGTAGTATTTGAACTTCGAAGGTGAATAAATAGTATTAGTATTAGAGAACATATAATTCTTCTACATATCTCCGCTTGACCCTACCTGTGTTCACATACCTTCGTGATTGCATTTCAACTAAGACATTCCGTAATGGTACTCGAAATTTGATTCAGAAGGACACCATAATCACCTTGAAGGATTTCGATAATGTATCATCGATCATCACAAGTTTTTACAACCCCGAAAACACTAATACAATATCTCCCTTGGAGTCTCTTCCAAAAGATTGTCACAGACTCACAGACATGTGTGGTAGTGCCGAGTAGGCCATAACACACAAGAAGTTTCCGATACATCGTTTGTCCTCCACTGATAAGCTCCCAAGTGAACCCACCGTCCGCGATGCAGTGATGATATGTATTAAAGCTCTTTGTACAATGGCTTATACTAACCGCGGCCGATGGGCTTCCCAGCGGATTTACCATTCGGGGATGTAGGTGTTTTGAAGTTCGCGAATAAGGACACTTCTTCATCCTCGTCGGAGTTCCTAAATAAAATCCTTATGGAAGAAGACTGCCAAGGTGTGATGATTAAAGAAAGGGAATCACGGATTCACAGTGTCACCTCAAAAATCCCTTCCACAGGATGTCACTGGTGTAGTCGTAGAGTAAGAACCTTAAAGAAATACTTACTTATATCTTGTGCTGGATAACATTTTTGATAAATTTGCCAATCATACCTTGGCGGGCAGGGGGTGTCAATGTCTTAGAGAACGTTGAAGTAACAAGAGCGTTGCGCATGCAGCGGAGTATCCGAGGACGATGGCATTATTTTTAATTTAGTTTCAAGTATAATGTCTATTGTAAAGGAGTAGAATATGCAGCCCAGAAACTCCCCTCCAGAAGAAAGTAGAGGCAATCAAGTGGCTCTCGCCACCCACACCCAACTATGTCATCGGAGCCATTGATATCCCAAGAACTCGAGGAAACACAGGAAAGGATGTCCTAAGAAAGCGGAACGGGTGGAATGTTCGAGTAAACTTTTCCAGAATAAGAAGGTTGACGTCTTGGGCTGTCTTGGGACGGGAGATTTGAAATGTGGGGTGGGGATTAGGGGTCCGGAAATACACGATCTCGTTTACATGAAACAAGCCATTGAAAACCTACTTTCATAGCTTTAAGCTAGCTAGGGTAGATCTACATCCTACCGGCGCATACGCGCAATATAAACCATAACTTTTAGCTTCTAGTGGTTAGGAATTGCGATAGCAATTGGGGGAATATGAGTGAGGGGACGGGTCAGGGACGGGTGACCGATAATTAGATCCACGTGATCACGTACGACATCGATAATCGTCAACCCGTTTTAAGAACCCAGGTATTCCGCATCTCACCTTACCTTCTCTCCCCTCATATCCTCAAATTATCACAACTGAAATCATGGGCGTCCTCGATATTGTTCCTGTAAGTTATTGGTTATGTCCTGTTCATTTATTTTTCAGAACTAACAGGGACATTGTTGATGACGTATGCATATATGTATTCTTGATTGTCCATCCTAGGCTGGTGTTTTGACTGGTGAAAATGTTCGCAAGTTGTTTGATTATGCCAAAGAACACAAGGTGAGTATCTAATGCTATATGCGATGGAGCTGTACTTATATAAAATTGTAGTTCGCCATCCCCGTAAGTTTCCTATAAAATTTGTGTAATGTATTGACAGATAAGATTAACTGACATCGGCTAGGCTATCGTAAGCGTGAACGGTAATTTATTCATTATATTTCTCTAATTACCCCATTTTAGAACGTAACTTCATCCTCCACCGTCAACGCTGTCCTCGAGGCCGCCAGGTATTATACGATTTTCATAGATATATGATGACCACTTTCTAAATGCGCGCTTGAAGAGACAACAAGTCTCCTATCATCATCCAAGTCTCCCAAGGTGGTAGCGCTTACTTCGCTGGCAAGGGTCTTGCCAACGACAAGCAACAAGCTTCCATCGCTGGTGCCGTCGCCGCTGCTACTCATACCCGACTCGTCGCCAAGGAATATGGCGTGTATGTTTCAATTACTCCGTGTTTGATGGTTAGAGATATTAACTATAATCTT
The DNA here is from genome assembly GCA_034638255.1 of Coprinus comatus. Lineage (NCBI taxonomy): Eukaryota > Fungi > Basidiomycota > Agaricomycetes > Agaricales > Agaricaceae > Coprinus > Coprinus comatus. The sequence continues at coordinate 106,624 of JAWPGT010000070.1, forward strand.
TAGTCCCGTTGTGATGCACTCTGACCATTGCGCTGAGAAACTCCTCCCTTGGTTCGATGGTATGCTTGAAGCCGATGAAGCATACTACAAGGCACATGGCGAACCTCTATTCTCCTCTCACATGCTTGATCTCTCTGAGGAGTCCAAGGACCACAACATTGCCATTTGCGAGAAATACTTCAAGCGTATGTCTGCTATTGGTATTTGGCTAGAGATGGAAATTGGTATCACTGGTGGTGAAGAAGATGGTGTTGACAACACCGGTGTCGACAATGATAGCTTGTATACCCAACCTGAGGATATCTTTGATGTCTACAAGGCCCTTAGCACTATTGGTCCCAACTTTAGCATTGCTGCTGCTTTCGGAAACGTTCATGGAGTTTACAAGCCTGGAAATGTCCATCTCAGACCTGAATTGCTTGCCAAGCATCAAAAATATGCCAAGGAGCAGATCGGTGGAGCTGACAAGCCTCTGTATGTTCTATTTAAACTCGTTTTAGCCCAATTGGAGGGTCTAACCATGGTGATTTAGTTACCTCGTCTTCCACGGTGGCTCCGGCTCTACCCCTGAGGAAATCAAGACCGCCGTTGATAACGGTGTTGTCAAGATGAACGTTGACACTGATACCCAATTCGCATACCTCGTTGGTATCCGGGTATGTATTCCTCTCTTTCGTTACTTTAAACTCCGGTTCTGAACATATTATTCTTCAAATAGGACTTCGTTAACAAGAGGAAGGATTACCTCCAAACTCAAGTCGGTAACCCCGAGGGAGCTGATAAGCCTAACAAGAAGGTAAGGACTTTAACCTATAATACGAAGGACCACTTTCTTAAGTTTTATTGCTATAGTACTATGATCCTCGTGTCTGGGTTCGTGAGGGTGAGAAGACACTTTCTGAACGTGTTAAGGTGGCATGCAAAGATCTTGGAAACGTCAGTAAGTATTTTTTCCATGCTTGATTTCTTCTCTCCCTATGATATATTGAATTGACTTAAAAAAACCTTTTTTTTAAAAAAAAACTAGACACTCTCTAAAAAGAAGAATTGGAATTGTTTGTGAAGTTTTGTTGGGGAAATTAAAATGATTAGAAGTTCAAATGAAGGTTGTGATTGTTTTGATATTTGTTGTTTTATAAGGTTTTATAACTATTTGGTCTTTCACTTTTTTTTCTCCCGTTGTGATGTAGTTTTCTTAGGATAAGAGGATATATGACGACTTGGAACTTCCAAACTTCTGGGGGGGTCCAATGCTGTTCGCATTTAATTTTGGGAAAAAATAAAAATAAGCACACTGATTTGAACTCAGGGTCTTTCTGAAACTCGTCCTTAATTCACATGACCATAAGGTCTATTTCTCATATAAAAGTGGGTAGGAATACGCACATTGGGCAGTAGATAGAGGGTTCAGCACATGAAATATATGTCAAAGGACTCCAGAAAATGGGTTTAGAATATTTTTCAAAATTTTGGTGATTTCTTTTTCGTAATGTGCGGATTTTTCAGTAGTTGTTTTTTTTATCGATTGGAACCCTAAGACCTAGGTCTCCGTTTTTGGCTGGTAGGTCTCGCGCAGACCTGCTTGCCGAAAAGCCCCTTCTAATAGTGCTGATGTACAGATAATTTTTATCGAACAAGTGCTCCATATCAGACTAATTCTGATATTGAACTCCAGAGATAGCAAGATAGACTTTCTGATATAATACAACTCTTGCAGTTGGGACAAGCTGTACATGTGAGTATTCTTTGATGGTATTCGAGTCCATTAAGAGTACTGAATAGAAAAAAATTGCGATAAATTGAATAATAGTATAGTAATGGTAAGTTATCATCTTTTTGACTCTATACAGTACTTGCTCACCATAAGCCTACTCCTGTCCCGTCACTTTGGTTAAACGTAGTTGCAGCCGCAGCCGTATTGGTACTATACTCTCTTCCACTTGTTACATGGGACAAGTTCAATACTCAATATGTTTCGGTGATAGATATTTGATTGGCTTTTGACTCTAGATATGGAAGTATCTCTTGTCTGGCATTCAAAGTGGAACTTGATGAAGGTTTTATACCTTGCTGTGAGATATATACCACCTATAGAGATTGGATTTATATTTTATCGTGAGTCAGGAGAGTTTCTGTTTTTCTTTACTCTCCTTACTGTCAATTCCATCCATGGCATTAGCTGCTGACTGCCTATCTCATCAGTCAATATTGGCTACAATTTATCAGATTCTGGTACTTGCAAATGGGGCTACCAAGTTACCATCTGTAAGCAGATGCATTCTTTCATTCCGTCATGGTAGTAGGACTCAACTAGTATACTATTACAGGGATGTTTACAGTTGGAATTGGGCTTGCGGAAGGTTAGACGTGTTCTCCTTTGGGTACCGTTGAACTGGCTTAATGATTACCTTTTGTTTTAGCGATTTTGACCATTAGAACATGGGCTTTATGTGGCCGAAGTAGGAGTATGGCATGTGCGCTCTGTACCTTTGCTCTCGTCATCTGGACTCCAGCCTTTGCAATGGTGGCATTTCATGCGAAGATTGCTCAATGTGAGTTGTACAAATATTTGAAGCTTCAAGATTAACATGAACGTTAATAAAATCTATGTAGCTGTTATTTCGCCTGTACCCCAGATTAAAGGATGCACTGTAGAGGGTGGAAGTATCCAACTTATGGTTTGTTTTATCTTGCTTAGCATATATGATGGAGGTATGGTATTATTTCCTGTTAGGTTCATTAGTACGAGTCTTACAACTGACTCCTATCATTCCACTGTCCTGATAGTTATTTTATTCCTAATGGTCAAACAAGCTGTTTCAATCTGTAAGTACTGGTATTACCTAGTATCACTCGCGCCAAACATCCCCGTTCCTTGTTAATACATTCATTTAATACTAGTTAAAGAACGTGGTCATTCAACTCGACTCATTAGAAGCATGTATGCTGATGATGGTACGTTCAATCATATTTCTAACTCTCCCAAGCTTAAGGTACGACTTCACATTTACCTAGGTATAATGTACTACATCTCTCTATTTGGTGAGTCCATAAAATTGATAGTAGATACCAAGGTGCATCAGATAAGATCCTCGTTGCTAACTACCTGAGACAGCTCTTTCGCTACTTAATATCCTTGTTATCCTTCTATTACCGGTCAGTAATTGCAGTACATTCAAGTCCATTAGTCCCTGAGCTGAGGTTCCTTACAATATAGAACCTTTACAACAGACTATTATCCTCGTGAGCACTATCTATATTACTAATAGTATTCCACCATGCCATAAGACGGCTAGTATACTAATTCCACTATTACAGCATACAAGGGTTCATTCATTCCGTGTTGGCTTGTAGAGTCGTACTGCACATTCGAGAACAAACAATGTTGCGAGAAGAGCCTACAGAAATTATTTCATTACAACATTGGGAACCTATACGCTTTACTCACGACTCCTCATGAATTAGCAAAGTTTTAACGAGTAGTAGATCTTATGTATTGTGTTGAAAGAGTAACTACAGCGACAGTTCTTGGTACAAATTTAGGGCATTGGACAGTGGAATCATAACAATAGTATTAGTTGTCACAGACTTTCCGCCCTTCCGACGGCCGGGTTTTTGATTCCATTCGAATTACATTTTTCTTTGTCGTACGACGCAACAGCGGTGCACAGGTCTATGATCGTCTCTACGCTGCTGGTCACAATTAATATTTCACCGAAACGCCTCCTGGTAGTTGAATTTTATGTGAATTGCCCCGCTTCCCGCTCCCACACATCGGACGTCTAAAAATACTAAAAATATTCCTCTCATATGAAACCTATATATTTATTTATTTATTTTTCATCCGTGATCCGTTTTGTGCATGTCGTTCCGCAGTTGTATCAAACACATTTGTGAGCACGGTAATCGCGATAGTCCATATTCCAAACATACTTAGGCCTGAGGTTACAAAAGGACCAGAATAGCTCAGGGTATTATTCATTTAGAGAAACGCTACACCATGTAGATATCGGGGGTATGAATAGGACTAGCGGCAACAGACTATAATTAAAAGGGAAATCACCAAACAAGAACCGAGTCAAATTACAACGAGATAAGAAAAAAAGGACTTCTAATCCAATCTTGAATTCTTGAAATCCCTATCATTTGGTATATCACTCCCAAGCCACTTGTATAAAACGTAAAACAAGACAGCTAAACCCCCGATAATGAATAGTGCCGTCTTGAAAGGATGGGCTGTGACGTAAACTTCGGTACCCGCTAATTTATGGTTAAGATACTGAAACCAACATTAAAAACTATTTCAAAAGAACTTGGAAAAAAAAAGACGTACTCTCGCCAATCTTTCAATCACACTTTGTGAATGTTTGAAATGTAATTTCCCAGTCGTAGCTCTCTCAATAGCTGCAAACAGTGCTTGTGATTTTGTAAGCTTGAGCCTAGTCCCAGAAACATCGTCATCATAATAAACCATTTGCTAAGTAAATCGACTCCGCATTAGTTTTTGATCGAAAGAACGGTCGGAAATATTTTTGAAAAAAAAAAAAAAACAAACACGTACAGCGTGATCGGCAATGATAACATGAACATCATCCAATTCGTCCAAATCATCATTTTTCTTGATATTGTACATCCGCTTCAACCAATCTTGCATTCTCTCTCCATCCATCCAAGTAAATACAACCTCTTTTCCATTCGATTTCCCACTCCCACCCGTCTTGGATTTCCACTCTTTAGCAAGTTGTTGGAGTTTGGCTTCAGCTTTTTCTTTGATTGGTCCAGTGAGAGCTGCGATGACAACGAAAGGTTCTTGAGGTGCGTTCATGACGGATTGGAATGAATTGGTTGAGAGTTCAAGGAATCCTGGGATTCGATTTGTTACGAGCCAAGGTTCCATGTCCGATAAAGGTGTTTGCTTGTATCCGTAAAGATGACTAGCAGGTTTGGACAGTTCATGATCCTTGAAAGCGAGTAATGCCCAATTGGCACCGTCTGGAACATGATATTCCTTGAAAAGGTCGCTGGAATGGGATAGATATACAAGTGGTTGTCCTAGAAGGGGTGCAGACGCTTTACGAATGTGTTGCTACATAACAGGGCTATCAGAAACACGTATGAGTGAGGATTTAATGCGAAAGACTTACGGAGGCTGTACTGCCCACTTCTCTAGTCAACAAGAGATAAAGAACCTCATGATCATCCACCAATTTTTTCAAATCGGAATCCCGTTCAAGTACATGTACTTTCCCTTCAGCTGCCTTTTCAGCAAAATCCTTTAACTGTTCCAACTTCCTACCACCTTCATATTCATAACGCATGCCCTTCGAGAAAAAGATCAAACTCGGGTATCCTTGGATTTTATTAGCGGAACATAGAGCAGAGTTTGCTTCACAATTAACTTGAGCGATAGTGAGTTTGTCTTTCATCTCCGCGGCGAGTTTTATCCAAGTAGGAGCAAGTCTTTTACAATGACCACACCAGGGAGCGTAGAATTTGATGAAAGCAGGTCCTTGTTCAAGTGTAGATTGAAGTGTTGTGAAATCCTCGATAGTCAAGACCTCGCCTCTGAGGTTGAGCCCTCTTGACGGTTCTTCTTCGGGTTCGGGTGGTGTAACGTGTTTTGAGAGGAAAGATTTGAAACTATCCAGTGTACGATTGTCATCATATTCGTCCACCTTCTTTCCATCCTCATACAGTAACATTGTAGGGTATCCATGAACTCCGTTTTCCAAGCACAAATCTGTTATATACGGATAGGATAAGTGCTTTTTAATGAGAATGTCTTAACGCATTGAAAATAGATGACGAAACGTACCGCCATATGTTGCACAATTCACTTGAGCCAAATGTATAGAAGGAAATTCACGTTCAGCATCCTCTACAAGTTTCTCCCACGTAGGAGCTAATTTCTTGCAATGACCACAATATGGTGAATAATGTTCGACGAACCACGTCCCACTAGCAGTGAGGTCGGCGAAGTTGGTAGGGTCCAATTGTTGAAGGACTACACCTGCTGCAGAGTTGACTACAGCAAGTGTTGTCAATATAAGAGAGAATGGCAGCTCTTTGAGAGCTTTTAAGAAATACATAGGGTTAGGAGGAAGCCAGTTCCCTCTAATGAGATGGGAGTGGGTAAAAGGTTGATGTGGCTGTGTGTTTCGTGTCAGGGTCTTTGTCATCAAAGGATCGCCTTTCTCTATTAAGTAGAAGAATCTAACAATGGTGTCTGAAGATCAACAAGTTTTGAAGGACACCATTGTTGCGGCTTGCACTGTCTGCCGGAGAACACATGTCGTTGACCGTGACTACCGAAACTGCGTATCTATTGGGACACATTATGCCGTTAAATATGGCCATGGAGATGAAGTGCAGCCTGAACTTGCTACACAAAATATATTTGCCTATGCAGAGGCTCATCCCGAAACACCAAGCCTACCACGTATTCCTAAAGTGTGATTCCACTTTCAACACAATTATACAATGTACATAAAGTATATCCCACCCCCGGACTCCCCACCCGACCTTCAGAAGAAAGCAGAGGTACTCAAGTGGCTTTCGAGGTTCCGCCGCTTGACCATGTCCTGGGTTTCTTGGGCAGTCTCCTTCGTCACATTACAAGGACTTTGAGGCGCCTCTTTTGTTTTCTAGTGTTGAAGCCCTTGAGTGATATAGAAAAAGTATGTCGATCCTTAGATATTTATTCTCTCCTCTTACAAATAGGACATGGGAGGCTCCCCCGTGAAACCTGTCAGTTTAAGTGGTGAGCGACCGACCCATGTCCATGCAATCAGACATGGGTCCACACAACTTTGGAATCGACCACTGCGGAAATATAGTCCTGGTGGATTTCCAGGACATTGGCGTGATGCCCGAATCCTTCCTTGTTTAAACCATGGACTGGCAGTGTACCAGCTCTATCCTCGAGCTCTGGGGTATATCGAAGACTTCCAATGTCCGCTCGTTGTGCTTAATCGCCAGTGTTTTATGGATGACGGCCTAGTATCCAAAACTACGTGGGTGAATGTACCTGATGTGCATTTTAATTAAATGTTGTCATAGGCCTGGACAACAATGGCTATCCCATTGCGAACAAGTCCAAGAGCCACGTAAAAGAAAGTGGCAGACCTGAAGAAATCACAACAGCCTACAGGTTGATCGCGTAATTCCTCTCAGAATAACAATAAGAGTGGTAATTCGAAATGCGGGGAAATATATGAAATAAATCGATTCAAACCTACTTTTATTGCTTTCAACTGACTATGGTAGATCTGCATCTGTGTAATATATATTATTTAGCTTCTAGAAATCGGCAACGGAACAAGTGAGCTATAATTAGAACCACGTGACCACTATGACCAGTCTAGTGACAGTGGCTTAGTCTCTGCCATCAAACAATTACTCCTCAAAATGGATCTCTTTTATTTTCCACATCTCGCTCCAGAACGCGCTACAACACATATCGCTCTATTCACAAATGTCAAGAATGCTGCCGAATTGAGAAACAGAATTATTAAGGCTTCAACCATGGAAGGTGAAGCTGGGGACGTTGAACGTGAAGCAGTCAACTTTGCTTTCATCGAAGCTCGGCTCGTTAGTTTCAATTCAACTTCTAATGAAATAAAATTGGCCTATTAGAATGGAATATAATTGTTTTTTTGTCTGTGTCAGATTACCAGTCCATTGCATCTTCAAACTGCGGTCTATCAATCTATCTTGTCGGAATCTCAAGCTGCGTTACGGACGAAAACCATACATTCCGAGATTTTGTGGAATTTAAATCCAACGCATAATGTACTGTATTTTCTGCCGAGATTAAGTATAACGGCATTGACAAGGATAACAGATCACAGAGGCTATTAGGCGATATGGAGTATCTGACACTACAACTACTTTATTAGTGGTTCGAGTAGATGCCGGAACTGTCCCCGCTAATGAGATGGAAACAAGGATCAAGAGCATCGTTGATGGCCAATTCGTTCCGCTATCATACCTAGAACAAGTCACAGACTGGGCGACCATTAAGAAGGTGATGAGTCCCTCTTGCTTATTCGTACTTGATAACTGAATCCCGTTGTAGTATCACAAACTTAACAACGACTTGGCTATCAAGAAAGTGCAAGGAGATCGTAATAAAGAGATCGTCGTTATCGACAACATTGTGACCAGTATTGTCGCAATGAAAAGTGTCATGCAATAAATTCACCATTGATGATTTTCTTGACACTTAGAAACCCGTTGATTGCAGGATCATCTCAATATTCCCCAGAACACATTCCCAAAAGAAGTTCAAGAAGCGACGGTAAGACAATTTCGGCGGCACTCCGAAACTGACAATCTTAGCGACGCACCTACATCGCCACTCCCCAAAATTACCCATAGCATGATTCCATGATGTTCAGTCATGTTTCCCACGCAAATCAGATTCACCCTTGAGAACACCTATGATGTATCTATTATAATGATCTTGGGAAATTTATTTCCTAGTTCACACTAAAGCCAGTGTTAATATTTAGGTCACCAAGGGATAGCTGTCATAATCCGGGCAACGTGATCATACAAACCGTATATGTGTTGCGCCCAGTGGAGTTATTTTTGACTTATTTTCGTCGTTCTGCCAAGGTATACCTCGACAGATATAGGAGAATACTGACACGGCAATCGGGGACGACTCTTTCCCAGCTTCCAAACATCACAAAACCACAAGTAATCGTCTCTGGACTTGACACAGAATACAACACCCAGACTAAGAAGTTTCGACACCCGCAATCTTACTATGCCTAAAACCTACATCGTACCCGACGATATTGCTTTGCAGTGAGTCTTCACAATGATGTGGTATATCCCTGACCGAAGGTCTTTATGACAGTGCTGGACCTCTTGTGAGTCATTTCACTATCCCCCCCGATTACCACTCAACCTACCTGTATTCTATTAGATTATAGGCATCGTCCTCAACTGGTGGTTGTTCGGGATACTATGCGTCCAATATTGTATGTCATAACTTCATTATTCAATACCCTTGCCGTTTGTAAATCCATTATTTTCAGATCTATACCTCTCCCAAACGGATGATAGAAGAATCGTCAAAACCATAGGTAAATGCTCCTTTCCTTCTGACCAAACCTAAACTTTTCAACTTCTCAACAGTTCATACGATCTTCATTCTGGATACATTCCAGACATTGATGATGTCCGACGTGTTTTATTGGTTTGTCTACAACTTTGGAGATTTTGAAAATTGCAAGAATATCATTTATCTGCTATCAATATGGCATTGATAGATGCTGTAATTGCGTTTATTGTACAGTTGTTTTATATTTGGAGAATTAGGAGGTTGAGTGGGAGGAAATTTCTTCCTGGGGTTTACACTATTGTATGTCCGTTTTATCATGTTCTCGTTTTTGAAACCTTTATTATTATTATTAAACTGTGGTGGGGTTGTGCATTTAGGGATCGGTTGTTGCATTTAGTAGTGGGGTGTTTACAGCTGCAGCGGTAAATTATATCTCTAGTTCGTCTTGCGTGTTGACCATGATAATTAATCGCACGTTTGAATTCAATAGGATATGAAATTCAGAGGCTTTAAAAGTGCATATCGTACTGAAGTCATCGTACGTGATATCTTCCTTTCATGTTCTCATATTCAGAAACACCATTCACATTAAGATCTGGCTCTTAACAAGTGCTATCACCGATATTCTAATCGCACTTACTACTGGTTATTTGGTCAGTCACGATTTGCATTTTCTCTGAAGAAACAAGAATGAACCCTCTGATAAATATGATTTTAGCTGTTGAAAATGGTTAGGGATACAAGTAAAACGAATCGAACTTCGAATCGAATTATGCGGATTCTAACACTTACTCTTGAAACCAACGCAATCACTTGTAAGAGATTTTCACTGATTCCGAATCATGATTTTTTGCGTTTATATTTACATATCCGATAGCCGCCGTGGCACTTGAAATTGCTGTAGTATATTCATTCACGAGAGCAATTGCACCTCCGGTAAGGTTTACTTTTACCATCAACCTATATTCTCATGTCCAATCTTAGGTCACAACGATTTACCTATCCGGGTAAGTTCTACCAGTGCCTCGATCGGATTATAATTATAATCACATAATGAATGTATCATAACAGAGGATACGTACTTGGAAAACTGTACGTTCAAGTTTTTTCGATAACTATTTCCCCATCAACTGTTCTAAAGGCATATTTACACGGTACAGGTACAGCAATTATTTCATGATACTGCTTAACCAAAGACAACATTATGATAAAACTCACACCAACGAAATACCAGCTTCAGGACAATTGTCTTCAATACATTTTGGAGTACTGACTAGTCAAATTATTAGTCATGATTCGATTCAAGTGCAGGAACGCCAGTCTCCTGGCTCATTGGACCCGGATATGAGAATTTGAACTTAATTTTGGATATAATCGCTTTTCCCCATTTTTAATGTTTTTGCACTGTAGAGGGTCATTTGGTAGAACTGTATTATTAGAATTATTTCCTCCATCAAATATCTGTTGACACGTATTTTTCTACACTATTGCAAAAAACTGTTACAGGACATAGTACGTAAACTGCGCTCCTCATCTCATTGCCTCTGGAGTCGCGATTCTACCGGAACTGACGCACTGACGCTTTTGACTGCCGGTGAACAATTTGTCAGATAAACATGTTGAACCATCATCAAAAAAGTATTTATCACCGACCCGGAAGGCTGGGAACTCTATCGGATTAATAGTTTTAAATAATCCCAATATCAATGTTTCATTTTACTCATCATGATCGGGTATGAAGTTGACGTTACTCCAAGTTTCCTTCACTGATTATCACAGCTCTCAGGAACAGTCAGGAGATGGAATTATTCCTATAAAATGGGTCGGTATAATGTTAGTGCATGACCACAAGACTCGTTCCATATTCTCAACTTTTGTCGCTATTAACCAATGGAACGTTCACTTTCCGATATAATAGACATCTGGCAGTTGGCACAAAATGTAAATGTGAGTATTTTCATTGGTATCCGTGGCTGAACTTGAAAAACCCGCGATAAATCGTATAACAA